>JANRMR010087637.1:2878-13616 GCA_025434825.1 Bergia sp. 'catenularis' | reverse complement strand
CTCCTCTCGGATCCAGCTTTCCCATCGCTCGGTCGATTAGTCTTCGGACACGAAAGCATCGACTCATATTACAAACCAGAGGAAAAGCAAACTAAGGAATGAGCAAAGAGGCTTTAACAAGTATCCCCATGAACCCGACAGCAAAAGGTTACCAGCGAACTGAGAGAAGTGGTATGGAAGGTGAGCTAGGCTAAATAACTTGTTGTGGACTTGTGGCAATATGGCGAGTGTGAGAATATTTATCAGTTTCTTTAGTAAAAGACAGTTTGACAGTCGCTAGCAATTTGTAATTTGCTTCTAACTTACCGATAATTTTGTGCTAGATACAAGTCAACCGCTGAGGAACGGTTTTGATAACATTTGCGAAGGTTAATAATGTTAACTCTGCATCTACATACTCTCGTCTCTATGAATTTGGTAATACGGAAGGAGTTCATAGCAGAGCCGCGCAACTGCCGAAGATCGCTTTATGAATACAAGTTTCCATAATATGTCACGAAATTATTTGAACATGCAAATTTATTTTTATGGATCTTAACATTTATTTTTCTTCTTCGAAAATTGAAATTTTCAACATGAAAATGGTTATGAAAGAAGAACTGTTTCGATCACTTGGCAGAATTACTTAGAATAAAGTGAACATTTTCATATCACCTGCGTAGAAATCAGCCATATATTTCATTGTTTGTTCTGTATATATAAATTTGTGTTTTGACAGTATACTGGGAGCGGAAATTGTCGGAAATGGTCACAGTTTATTTGCATCTGTTTTGGCAGTGCAGTTCATAGTTTGAAAATCACAAAAAGCGGTCAGTTTAAAGTAACTTTGGAACGTTAAGACTTTAATAACCTGGAACTGCGCCAGTTTTGATTTATTGAAGGCACAGATTCTCGTCTACTGTCATGGTTCGACAATTTTCTACCTGCACACGATCACCGCATGCAAATTTATTAACATTTTACTATTTGTTGGCCCGGTTTTTATTAAAAAATTTTACCGAATCATGCGGAAAATCGGCCGATTCACAAAAATCTGCTTCGCTGCAACATTTTTTGATTCGGTCGATTTTTGCACTTAGACATTGAGCTCTAGCTTCGATTAGATATGCAAATTGGCAAATCGAACAAAATATCTGATAATAGCTTCCCTGGATGTTGTATATGTGGTAAACTAAAAACCAACAATTCGATATTTATTGCTAAGACCCAAAACTAAACAGCAGCACTCATTTGATTTTGAGCAAACAACACTTAGCGTGTGAATCTCGTCTTTAAAAGAAACTTACAAGTGTTTGTATTACGGTGAACTTTAACCACCTTTAACAATATGTTTTAATCACCAATTTTTCCCGGCGCTCTCAAGCGCTGGGCTCTTCAGTAATGCTTTTGGGTCATGGGCCACCATTGGCAGACACCATTTTTGCTTGCACTGCGCGAGCCATTTTCTCAAGCAGAGAGTAAAACTGTGGTTAAAATAGGTGACAGAAATTGGCTGCAAAATGTGACACATTGCTTTGAAACTACAGCTAAACGATGGAGAACCTTGAATACATTTTTTGAAAATTAATGATCTAAATAAACCAGTTTTTAATTAAAAGCCTCCCCACTTGTTGCCCAACACCAGTTGGTGATTTTGAAAAATCTCAGTTTCATTTCTAAGTCATTTGGCACCGAAGATGGAAGTTTTGAAAGTAAAGATGTTGTATTAAACCATGCCAAGATCAATGTAAAAATACTTGGAAGGCATCCTTAAGTTAAATTTGAATGTCCAAGAGTCATTTTCTTAGCTCAGTAGGTGTTCACCATCAAAATTTAGGATGTTTTGAAATCAAATGGAGTAAAAAAGAATTGCTCTTAAACACATTCATATGAAGACGGTTGGTGTAAAAATTGCCTAAGTGGTGATTTTAGGTGACTTTTCAAAATACTGGGAAATTTCTAGTTTTTCTCAGCTACACAATTTCCTAAATTATCTTGCATGACAAATAAATTTTCTGGTTCTTTTTCCTGAGTCCAAGACAGGAGGGGGGAATGTTTTACCTCCTTTAGATATTAAAGACTAGAATGGCTTGCCATTTGGGAATGAGGTTCTTTGTCTGTCAAAAGTGAAATAATTTGGTAATAAATGTTTGAAAGGAAATAAACTTACAAGAACAATGTGCCAGTTACATATTATGATTCTAGTGGCTTCTGTATAGCATTGTATAAAGGTAAATAATTGTGAGCTTTAAAATTGCCATTTAAGGCGGATGATGAAATAAACCTCAGTGCCCTGTGTAAGAAGCTCAGCTTAGCTGAGCTAGACCTTGCTATCCAATGTAGATGCTTAAGATTGTTTGGGCATGTCATGAGGAGCATTGGGTGGATTAATAAGATCACCTGTCTCCAGATGCATGGGCAGTCTAATAGAGGCAGGCCTCATAAAACTTGGTATGAGTTGGTGTCTGAAGACCTCGGAGGCTGTGCTCTCTCTCTGCTGCAGACAGAGCAAAATGGAAGAGCAAACTACATGTAAAAGCCATGCAACATCTCACCTATGTGTGTGAAAAATTGATGATAAATGGATGATGATGACGATGAAGATGGTGATGGTGATAGTGGTAGTGATTGTGATGACAATGGTGATGATGATAGTGATGATGATGACGAAGATGATGATGATTTAGACCTTTTTTGCATTGAGCTGTTCAGTTATTATGATCATTAGTTTCATTTAAATCCTTATACAAGGATATGAAATGCTTTTTTGCCAGTGGATGCAGTTTGTATCAAGAAGGCTTAGAAGGATCTTATTCAGAGGTGGCAGAGCGAATTGAAACTCGGTGTTTTCTAACCCAAGTGCAATACCCCTATTCAAATTTCCCAAAATGTCCTTTGCATAATTTGTTGGCACAAGCAAGCCTCTCTGCAATCGTAAACAAGTCCTACAACATAATTTTGCCAGGCGCAATCCTGATGAAGCAATCTGTGAAAAGATTACGAGACTTAATATTTTGCTAAACAAATTTTAAGCTGCACTAGCAATAGTTTTGGCACTGAAATGGGGGGGAGGGTGAGCCCCACAAATTTTCAATTGATGGGTCGACAGACCCCCTGTGCTCTGCCACCTCTGTTAATTAAGTGCAGTGTTATCCAATAATAAGTGATCTAAAGATTCAGAAAGATTTAGTTAAGATTACTCATGATTGTAGCTATGAAGTCAAGGGCTGTCTTCATGATAAAAGACTTGCCAACCCTGAGAGCCAGAAACCAGGAAATTGATTAAACTCCTAGTAGCCTCAAAATGGTCTTGGTGTGTTTTCAGAGTATTCTAAAAATTTTCACATTCACACTAGCCAAAAATACAATGTATACAGTCATGTTTTTTCAAGATATTTTGCCTGAGGCTTGTTGTTTTTAGAGTTTTGGGTATTTCAATTGGTCTTGTTTCTATAATTAATAAGATAGCTGTAGTTTGAAAAAAGAAAAACCTTTAATGAGCACAACCTCATTTTTAGCCCTTGGGTTTAAGCGCAGTGTGAAAATGTTGCAAAACATTTAAATTTGTGTTTTTATGACTGACTTGCATTAAGTAACAAATTTCAGTATTATTGTTATGGCTCTGAGGTTTGTTATGACTTTGAGTCTTCTCAGTCTCGGATTTTTCTCAAGTTCTTAAATTTTGGGTGATCTGAGCCTTGTTCCTATTATAAAAAAGCTGAAGTTAAAAAAAGCATATAAAAACCATAAAGATCAAAGATTTTAAGAAACCTTTTACAGTGATGATTTTGATTGTTCAAGATCAGTGATGTCAATTTTGTGTTTGAAAATGATAAAAGAACCTCAAAAACATAAGGGGTACTTGGTATTTTTCCTCAGTTTTCATATTCTGTTTCAAGTTAAAGTCTTTCACTTACACAGTATATCATATGCTGAAATACCTTGTTTTTGTTTGAAAATTATGATCGTGAGAAAAGGTAAAACTCCGTGAGACTAACTACAAAATCAGGAAAGATCTAGATAAAATCAGAAAACAGATACTTTTTTAAAAATAATATTTCTGAACACATTTTTCGTGACTCGACTTGATTGAAAGGATGAAAAGCAGGTGCTTGTTGTTATCACGTGACCCAACCCTACCCCCTGCGGCACCAACCAGCCGCTCGCTTCTGCATGTTGTCTTTCGAGGAGAATATAACAAAATGGCGACTGGTCATGCGAAAGGAGACATGAATCATGAATCAGGTGAGATGGAGCTGATAGCTCGAAGAGGTATAATAGCCTTTTCTTTCGAGTTTACTTTTGTCATGTTTTCAGCCATTTCAGCGCAGTTTTAAAACGAAATCATACGCAGTGTTGTTCGAGCTCATGAAATTTGCATACGGCGATACGGTTGCTTTTGATCGTCAATTTTTCTTCGCAGTTTGTGGCTGCCGCTTGTCAAACTCAGACGCGATGTTAAATATATCATTGAGTTCGTCTTTATTGAATTGCTTTTGTGATTTGTTTTGAAAGCTTTCCTTGAATACAAGTTTGGATGTATTCTACGACATCTCACTTTCAGACCTTTTAATTTTTTATGTCTTGATTTTGGCCTTGGTAACCAGTTTTTAGCGGTTGTCTAGTTGTGTTTCTTTGCTCAGTAGTCGAAAGATCTTTTACTAAAATAAACTGGGAAGAACGAATTTTTCAGCTAACATTTTATGACCATGCGGCCGTCAATTAAAAGTGAAGAGCTTTTTAAAATTTCCTTGTGTTGGGCGAATGAATATTCCAGTTTTGCCTTTTCAAAATGCTGGAAATCAACTCTTGGCCACCATATCATTTGTGTTTCCTCTTGAAAATGTCAACGTTACGGTTTTAATAGTTCAAATAACATGTTTTGTGAAGTATTTCATTTGAAATAAACATGTACTTGTAAGTTTCGGCAAGGTTCATTTCTTCGTGCTTGCAGCTTGCAACGAACTACTACTTCTGTGTATATCGTAATGATACTGCAACAATACAATAAAGAACATGCATATTTACTCATGTTAATTTAACTAAAATCAGTCATTTGCTGTATACATTTTAATAACAAATTGAAATCAGGTGTATCTTTCGTATGGCTTTCGTATTTTCAGTTTTACAGCAATGCATATTATTTACATTTTACTTTACACTGTACACGTTTCCGGTTCGTTAGTTTTATCGCTGTTAATAGCGTTTCAGTGTAGTTACAAGTAAATGCACCTGCTTCCGTTTTGAAAAAGAAAAAATCGCCACTCTTTTATTGTTCATTTTTGTGCATCTTATAAAATGATGCCACTTGAATTATCTACCATTTCTATTCCCTGTATGACTGCAATCAGATCCGTTCAATTTCACATTGCACAATTTACCGACTTGCTATTCCTGGCGCCATGATGTCATTGCGTACCTCCAGTGGTGTCACGAGTGTAGCCACTTCAAAAATGAGTTTCTTTAAAGACTGATCGTTTCTTTCACGGCCGTTTTAGCATGGATACTACTGTCTTGATCGGTGAGTGAGCTGAACCTTAGAATCATTTGAAATGGACAAAAATTTTCAGTGACATCTACTGGTCTAGACTAGTACTGTCAAGTTTCGGCTGCTCACTATATAATGATTTACATATATCAAATAATTAACTATGTTGATTTCCACCCTACCAGGAACTGAATTCTCTTTTGAAGTTGTTTTACACATAGCACAGTAACAAAACTAGTATATGAAAATCCAGACACTGATCTGTGAATCAAATCCCTGTTGTCTGTTGAGACAAACATCATTTAAAATGTTCCAAGGTTAGATTTTGAGGAACTCGTAATAAATCAAGGGTAATTCTGTTATATTTTGAACCCCCAGCTTAGTGGATGTCACAAAGCTTGGAGAATTGGGCTTGATATGAAAGTTGATGTATTGGTTAGGATCTTGAGTTGCTGGTTGCAGTTGTGAGAAAGTTTTGTTTAACTTGAAAATGAAGACAAATTTGATTGTGATGCAGCTGGTTGGATTTTATTGCCAAACTTTCTGATCAAGACTTAATGACCTAATAATAATTTTGGAAAATGCAAGGAACCATACCATGTGCATCCATGTTGGTCCTGGTCATAGCTTAACATTTCCCTTTTTGAGACAGAGTTTAAAATTTTGGAGAATAATTATCCCCATGTACTCTTCAAGACAAACAAAATGATTGGTCATGTTTTGGGTTTTGACAACTGGTTCAAAAATTTGTTCAGACTGAGTAAATGTATATGTTAATTTTAGATGCTAATTTTTTAATAGATTGTCCACTCTATACAGCCTTATTTGGGAAAATATTTAGCAGTAAATAACTGTGACAAAACATATAAACAAAGTCACATTTTAATGCTAAGACAAGCATTTTTTCAATTCTACCAAGACTTATGCCTTGTTCTGAGGCTATAGTTCAACACTAGTGCATCACATTTTTATGGTGACTCAGATTGGCTCGTGATCATATATTTTTGCATGAAGGCTCTTTTAATTAATAAAATAACTCAAAATAGTGTTCGTAGAATGCAATAATGTATTATTTACACTGCTGTGTTGAGCAATAGCTGTTCTCATTTGGGGAAAAAAGAGAAGAAACAATCTGTGAGTAATTATCTTGGAATTATGGTAATGTAATGTGAAGTTTGGAGATTTTTTAATCAAAAAAGAACTAGTTCAAAAAATGTGACCACTTGCACAAGATCTTGGTCGTCATTTCGAGCCCTGGGCTTCATAAAAATGTCGATGCCACAGTGGTCAAATGGTTATTGTGTCTGACTCTAAACCTGAAGGTACTGAGTTCCAACCCATGCCTGACCACTGTGTTGTGTCCTTGAGGAAGACACTTTGATCGGCTTGTTTCAGTTGACTCGGCTGAATAAATGAGTAATAGCTGCTATGGGCTAACTGGGCAGTGATGGATTTGTGTCTCATCCAGGCAGAGTTACAGACTGGCATCCTCTTAACACTAGGGAAACCAGAGATTAGCACCAGCCTTATAAGCCATTTAGGCCATCTCATTATTTAAGGAGTTGGCTACTATACAAATACTAACATATTGAGATTTTTCACTTTATCCTTTTATTGCACTCTCTAAATTCTAGTGGACTTCCAGATGTTTCCATACATGTACTATTAACCTGCTCTTAGACCATAAATATTACTGACATTCAGAGATTTTTTACTCTATACTTTCATCTATTATTTCGATATGTACTATTTTTGATTGCAACAAATTTCAGTTTCTATATTGACATGCAGTTTGTGATAAAGGTCCATGATAATGTTAATTATGAATAATAACAATAGTGATGATGATAATAATGATTTAATAATAATAATAATAGAAATCATAACCATTTAGATAAATAAATTGACTTTATGCTCCTAAGGTAACGCTGCACTTTTCATTAGTACCTGAAAAATAACTAAAAAAGACTGAAAACAAAATCATAGGGGCTTCATTCCCTAATCTACAAACACTGACAAATTGTTCTCTTCGATGTGCAGATTAAAGTTTTTCACTGTTGATTCAGTGCTAACAGTTGATGAAAAATAGTCATACCATTTACTAACATATGATATGAAACAAACTTCTTGAAATACAAACAGTGGAAACGCTATGTAGAATTTTGGATGTAAACTTGATGCTTTAAACTATTCTGTATTAAATTTATACAGGAACACAGCAAGCAGATAGGTCATATATGTTGCATACTGGTAGGCATTTTAATTTCCTTGCTCAGTACATTTTCAGGGCTTGACATTAATGCTGGCCAGATTGCGCCAAGGCACTTTTTACCCCTTCAGGCCAGTACAGGCCAGTCTTTTTGAAAAGTGCTGGCCTGATGGGGCCAGCAAGTCTTTTTAATAAAATAATTACTTTGTGAATTCTGTCAATGAGAAAATACCTGGTCAATGTTTTGTTCAATAAGATATAAAAACTTGGCCAACATTAGCGTGATCGTAACCCAGAGAGCATGAACTTACATGTATGATATCCGTAAAATTGGCAAGGATGAGACTGCACAGACGGCTGTCAGGTTTAACTGACTTTTGTCAGAGTTAAATTTTCCACTTTGGGCCAGTATGTTTTGAATCTTAGTGGCCCAGTGGGCTGTTGACCTGAAATGCTTAATGTTGAGCCCTGCAGTGTGGTTTTTTAACACCATTCACATCATTACTTCCACACCCATGATGCATGACTCATCCAGCTTTCTCAATCCTTTGTGTGACACTCCCTATGTCTTGGATACTGAAACAGTACATTAGCTACAAATAATCTTGGCATATATAGTATATCTGTGTACTGTTTGATACTTTTCGGCACTTGAAGTGTCAAACTCCTTTTTGAGTAAAATTATTCCAACAGGCAAGTATTGTCAGATTGTAGACGTAGTCACAATTTCCAATAATCATTTCTTGGAAACCCTTCCACATACATGTATCATACCCAAATTCTCAGTGAGATGAAAATCTGTCATGATTTGTGAGTTTTTGTTATTTTCTGCAATTGAAGCAAAATGCAAACAGTTCAGTTTTCCAATTCCAGGTGGGGAGCATCAGAGTGAACCTTCTGAGAGGGGCTGCTGTGATTTTCTTCTGACCGGAATCTCTGTAATACTTGCCATAATCTTTTTTCCAATATCATGGTTGTTCTGTATCAAGGTGAGACCCTAGGCCATTTACTGTAACCCCGACTACACTGTAAGTTGATCCTTTTAACCATATATACTGTTAGCCACTCCTGAAGGATGTGTGTGGAGTTGACACAGTTGGCAAGGTCTGACTGTCAACCAGGAGATCCCAGGTTTTTTCACCAGACTGGTGTGAGGATGACATTAGTGTATTGCTCAGTGAGGGTTTATCAGGTCTCACATGACATTAAGTCATAGCTTATTCAGATTGGCCAATAGCTGTTTGGTAGGCAAATGTTTTGCCTGCCAAATGGCTTTCGACCAATCGGAATAAGGTACGACATAATGTCAAGTGAGACCTGATAAACCCTCATTAGAAACCTGACAAAATTATTTTTTGTCAATACATTTGTTAATTTAAACCAATATATAGCCAGTACTTGTTGTATTATAATGTCTTTTGTCTTTCCTAAATTATATTTGCAGATTGTGCAAGAATATGAAAGAGCTGTGATCTTCAGGTTAGGTCGTCTGCTTCCTGGAGGAGCCAAAGGACCAGGTTTGAATCACTACCATTATTCGGGTTTAAATATATTAAGTTAGTTCTCTGACTTGTAAGTATTCCTCTGTTAGTGCATTATATATTCACATTTCTGATCAGTATATGTAGCTTGCACTGAGCTCTGAAATACATTCTTTTGCTATTTTGTCAAGAGTTACCCCATAATTTTGCACAGTGAATACTCGCCCATATTTTGGATGGGGTGTACTACCCTGTCTTCAAACCCTATTATGACCCTATTTCAGACAAGAAAATGCAATTTTCTATTATCTATTCTAGAATTAACTGATACCCTATAATACAGTATTTCATACAACTATTTGTGCAAGTTAAAAATGATAGTAAGAACTTTATGATCCTCAAATTCTCTAGTAAAACTATCCATTTCCAAACCAACCAGGCAAAATGTATTACCATTTTGCAGACCAGTTAGGTCCAAAAACCATTCCCTTAAGGTGCCAATTACAAATGTATCCCATTAAGTCTGTATGTAATGAAATACTCTTCTTGAACTTCATTTAAACAAAGAAAACATGGAAAAAGTTCAGAAAACCACAAAAACGTCCTTTTCTTCTGATAAGCTCAAGTCTTAGATGTTTGCAACATACTGGATAGTTTTCATGCTATTTTAAAAACCATAGCAAATTGACTTCCTGTTTGCATTTGGAACAATTTTTCTTACACACTTTTCATGCTGTTTTGAAAGTGAGATTTAACTCTTTCAAATGTGTTGTCACATATCGGATAGGTTTTTGTGCCACAAAAACTGTTCCTGTTTACACTGCAATGTAGCAGTGTTGTGCCAGTACAAAATCCCATTCATAACAGCCTGGTAATCAGACATTTATCACATGCTTGGAGCTACCCAAACAGTGCAGGCTCTCAGGTCTGCTCAAAAGGCACCATCCTAGAATGTGCTGCAAGATTAGTAACGATCACAGTTGGTTCTCATTTTGTTACAGAAACGAATTCTGTAATTAGAAATATTAAAAAGACAATTTCTGGCAATTACATTCAACAATTGCTTTTTAGCCCATCTACAACCTTAGCTAATAAATGTATTCAAAGATAATGAGTTTTGATAGTACTTGGAACTATCTTAAAACCAATGACTGAAATTTAAAATGGTGGTCATTTTGAGACCATTTTGTGCACATGCAGTTTTCTGGGATGGTGCCATATGTTGAATTCAGTCAGGCATTCCTGGAACAGAAGAGCCAATCATCTCTAAAATAAACAAGGCCCAAAAAACCAAGAAAAAAAGAATCCCCCACAGAAATGGTACAGTCATTGTTAATTCTTTTATTTCCTGTAGGTATATTCTTCATCTTTCCCTGTATTTTAGCACACAGCACTGAAATGCCCTGGCAACTTATGTTGTCATTTGCAGCCAATTAGCACTAACCCAGGGTTAAATATTTAAGAACGGGTCCGTGAGAAAACCATGAAAACCATGCAGGGAGCAGTAAACTTAAAATCACTGATTTGGATGAAACTTTGCGTGCAAGTTTAACTTTGGGAACTATGAACTTTGGCATGAAT
>JANRMR010087527.1:0-13619 GCA_025434825.1 Bergia sp. 'catenularis' | reverse complement strand
CACACACACACACTTTTCATTTATCCTCCCAATCCTCTCCTCACCCCCTCCCAAGGGCGATAAGTACAAAATTCGCAGAACGTCCGAGGGCGGTTGTTTCACAGTAGCAAACCCCGGGAAGAGGAGGGCCTCTAAAAAGAACCTTAATGTATATCGAGTGAGGAGTGTCTCATGCCAATGAGCCTTTGACAGGCGTCCGACAATGGCAAAAATCGGGAAACTTCTAAGAATAAACGTAAGCCCTTTTTTCAGGGGGTTAAGGGCATCTTTTACTGACAAGCATTGATGGAGAAACATTTGCCGGTAGTTATTAGAAACGTTGTTACAGAGAAAGGCTCGAGAAACCATATTACAGAGCAACAAACGTTAAAGATGAGGAAAAAATAACAAAATCTACACAAAAAGGTTCTAAGGAAAAGGGGTGGAGTTAGAGGGAGGTCTGGTGAAGGACTCAGTTTGAAGATAACAAACCGGCTTGAGTAGCAAACCTTTGGGTGTTTTAATGACAAATTTCCGAGGTGGTTTGGATTGTCAACAATGGGGGAAGGGACAGATGACAAGAACCTTTTTCTGAGAAATTCAAATGTTTCTGATAACAAATCTTTAGGAATATTTAAAAATGGCAATCCCCCACCCTCCCACCCAGGGAAGGTTTCAGACGAACAAACCTTTCTCTTCGGAGACGTCAGCTACATGATCAAGGACATCAGTCACAGTCAGGCCAAAATCTTCGGCAGTATCCAGCAAACTAGAGATCTTATCTAACACTGTGGCGCTGGGTCTCCATGTAGCACGACTGCGAGGCGTGTCTAAGGGTTTTTCCCTGACCTGTGGCCGCCGCACAGAGTCGTCATCCAGCTGCTTTATTTCTTTTTTGTCTGAATTGCTTTTCTTACTTTCACAAAATAGAAATTCACTTTCATGGCCATTAATTTCTGTACGGTCTTTTCGCAAGGGTGATAAAACCTCTGTTTTAACAGAGTTCAACACTGTATCATTTGCAATGTTATCTTTCTTTGCCTTTGGCGTAAGCACGAGATCTTTTTGAGCTGTACTTTCTTTGACTTCAGTACCAACGACGTGAAACTTTGAAGGTTCAGATTCAGCTCCTGGAAATAACTCAATATAAAATGAATCTGGATCAACGATCACTTTTGGCTTTTTGAAAGGAACACGTTTTGATTTCCCTGACTTGACCTTGGCTTTCTCCATATGAAGGTGTTCAGCCGGCAGGAGGTCTACATTCGGAATGTTCCTGTTTTCGTCTGGTTTTCGTGAAAAATCGTCATAAGAAACGCTGCTTTGCACATCGCGGTATTCACTGCCAGTACCAGACTTGTCGATATTTTCTGTCTCGCTTTCAACGGTTTGCAGGATCTTATCAAGAGCTGCAATCACTGGGAGCCCCTTGTCCTTGGCAGTGTCGAGATTCACACCTACTGTATCAAGATCATATGTTCCTCTTCGCTTACATGGTATCGGTGCTGTATCATCCGTAATATCACGCAGGGCACTTTGCACAGATGATCCAGACTCTTGGGCCAGATCAAGGGTGCGACTCACATCAATTAATGAATAGGTCCCTCGCTTCACTTGTGTTCTATCAGCCGATATTCCAGAGTCTGAACACCAATCACTGACAGATAGTTCACCACCACCACTTCCAGCGTCAGTAGCATCTTCTTCAGTAAAACCTTTCATTGTATCATCTTCCAAAGAAGGTCTCTGTTGGTCATCAGTATCCTCCAAAATTTCCATTGATCGTCTTGACCGCCGGCGAATGGTGTCTACAACTTTAATAAGTTCTTCTAAAGCTTCAATCACGGGCAAACCTCGTGCTTTAGCACCATCAAGTGAAGTACCAACACCATCTAGAGTGACAGTACCACGGTTTCCACCCTCACTACAAGGAACATCCAGTTGAGGAGTTGTGGGTTCAGTGTTCTCCATAAGATGAACACTCTTTCTTATCTCTCGACTGGCATCAACAGCAATGCCTTTCAGGGCCTCCACAATTGGTAGATCCTTACTGGCCTCATCGAGTGACTTACTTACCTCATCCAAGGAATATGTGCCCCTCTTTGTTTCTCCCAATGCGGTAGTAACTGATGGCAACATGTTATAACCTTGCTCCAGTTCGAGATCAGAATCTTCCAGCGGTTGTTCTACTGTAATCTCATTTAGTATTTTCGTAAATGGAACTCCGAACTCTTGGGAAGTCTCAAGGGCAAAGGCAACGTCATCAAGTGAGAAGTTCCTCTGCATCAATGGTCTAGCAGGTAAACTACTGATCACCGATGCACTCGCCGGTCTTTGTCTGTTTGCTGCAATGTATGCAGCTACACCTTCTTCAATTGGTTGGTCCTTGTTAAAATCTTTTAAAGACTGGCTTTTGTCTAACATTGTTTCCTTACTCGATGCAGTTGGTGTTTCTGCAAACTGGGGCTGTTCCACAGTTTGATCTAAAGATAATTTATCCAGAACACCAATGACTGGCAAGCCAGCTATCTGTGCTCCTTCTAATGACAAAGCAACCGCTTCTAGAGAATATGTGGATCGATTGGCAATATCCTTGGAACTGGGTTCAACTTGAAGCTCAGGCTTCACTAGGAGATCAGTTTCGACCCCTGCAGCTTGTGAAGATACAGCAAGCCGCCTAAACACTCTCCTCCGAGCACGCTCTTTTGACACCGAGTGAAAACTAGGATCAACTGCCGTCTCATTGTTTCTAGATAACGCACTGACCCTGTTGGTTCCTAACGAGTTAGCAGAACTTTCAAGCATGACTTCACAAGCAGATGTCAAAAAGTCAAGTTTCTGTAGTACAGGTAGTCCTTTCTTTTCTGTGCTTTGGTTGGACGTGGAGCTTTTCTGCTCTGCAGAAAGACGACGTTCTAAAGAAGGTCTTGGTGGTTTCGGAATAGGAGGGGGGCTGCTAGGGTGCAACACACGCCTTTGGGTGCCATCAAACAGCCACATTTTTTGCCCTTCGCTGACGGTCTCCAGAGGACTTGCCAAAGCATACGTTTTTCTGTTCTTCAGTTTCTCAACGCGCCTCATTTTAGCACTTCCATCCCGTAATGACACTTCCTCTGGATCGTTTGATACCAAATCCAAAGCGACCACTACAGGAAGACCCTTTTCCTTTGCACTCTCTAAAGTTTGAGCTACTTCATCAAGAGTGTACGTGCTCCTATAACCAGGATTGTCTACACTGGCTATCATCTGAGGTTGATCTGCCTGGGCCAAGCCTTTTAACGCGTCTACAGTGGGAATTCCTCTGTGTTTTGCAACTTCTAAGGATTCAGACACTTCGTCAAGAGTATAAGTGCCGCGGTTTCTTGCACTAGAAGAGTCGCTGGGAAGGTCTTTAGGTTTCTCACATGCTAACTTTTCCAGTGCATCCACACAGGGAATTCCTTGGTTAGTTGCACTCTGGAGTGACTGTGCAACTTCGTCAAGTGTATATGTAGCACGGTTACTTGTTGTGTGTGGACTTATGACTTTTTCCTGTGTATCTGGTGACGGTACAGCAAGAGAAGGGTTTGACCGTTCAAGTTCATTTGATGGAGTTGAAAGGGTATTAGTGCCTGGGTTGCCTATAAAAATGGACATTGTCACACATGTGTCAGAGCCTGGGCTGCCTGTGTCCGATGAACTGACAGTAGCTATCTCTTGTTTGCTTGCTAAGTCTTGGAGCACATCCACGTGTGACAATCCTTTCTCATGACCAGCCTCTAGTGAATCAGACACAGTGTCAAGGGTATAAGTTCCCCGGTTCCTCACAAAAGTCTCATTCCGTGGTGGAGCAAGATTTTGATCCCCTCCAGTCTCATTGGCTACTGTTAAAGAACCTGGTAGTTCAGTTGCAGCTCTCTCAACTGAATCATTGGCACGAACAGAGGTTTCCTCCGACTGCGGTGACTCTTTATTTGACTGAACATTAAGACTTTTAGTTTTCATCTCCTCCATTTGGGCCAAGGTCTTCAAAGACTCCATAACACTGACACCTTTCTCGCTTGACACCTGCAGAGAATTAGCAACTAGCGAATACGTCCCACGAGAAGAGTTTGTAGTTCTGACAGAACTACAGCAGCTCTCTTGTACCTTTTCTATTGTCTTTACTATATGGTCCAGAGCATCGACAACAGGGATGCCTTTGTCCGAGGCACTCTGCAGTGACTGGGACACATCGTCCAGGCCGTATGTGCCACGCCTTGTTCTCTCAGTCTCCAATGGCAATGCGGACACTTCATTAGAAGCACCTATTTTAGATTCCTGACAATTAAGAGGCTGTCTGTTATCCACTTCTTTCGCATTCTTCAGGGAGCTACTTAGTGTTGGTTTCAGCCTTCGTTTGGGTGAATGTTCACTAAAGTCGATATCAAATGTTATACCTGTAGCTTCTTTCACACATCCCTCAGCCGAGATTGACTGGTCAGCCACTGGATCTTTGTTAACATTCCTCTCAGGAACAGAGTGTTGCTTCTCTTTGCTTTCCTGAGTTTCACTGCCAAATTTTGCCACACTTTCAAAGGTCGGTTTTCTGGCATCACTGCTGAGTTTGGGTTTCAAGCGCTGTTTTGGTGACTGGATACCAAAAGCTACTTCAAATGCTACACTGTTCGTTTGTTTTTTGTTCAATTCTGGATGTTCACTTTCAACAATGTAATCAACATTTTCCTCAGGTGAAGAGTTTCGTTGCAATGTGTTTATCTGGTTTTCGCTATCAAACTTTGCCACAATTTCATCACTGAGTTTTCTGCCACCACTACTGAGTTTTGGCTTTACACGCTGTTTTGATGACTGGTTACCAAACGTAACTTCAAATACTACACTGTTCGTTTGTTTTTTGTTCAGTTCTGGTTGTTCACTTTCAACAATACAATCAATAGTTTCCTCAGGAGATGGGTGTCTATAAAATATGCTTTCCAGACTTTCACTGTCACAATTTGTCACACTTTTAACATTTGTTTTTTTGCCACCACTACTAAGTTTTGGCTTCAAACGCTGTTTAGATGACTGGCTACCAAACGAAACTTCAAATGCTACATTTTCTGTTTGTCTCTTGTTCGATTCTCCCTGTTCATTCTCACCGTAAAGCTGTATTGTCTCCAGCGTCAAATCAGGTTTTGCTAAACAAGATGAGCTCTGGTTTCCTAAATCTACTTCAGATGCCACAAACGTTGATTGCTTGTCAGTGGATTGTACTTGGCAGCTGTTTCTGTTCTCATAGCTATTCCTTGCTCTCGAAAGACTTAGCTTTTGTTTAAAGCAATGTGGTGATATATCGCTAAAATCTACTTCAAAAGCCATGCTGTTTTTCTGTTCAACATTGGAATCACCTATATTTCCATTTTCAATCTCTTCCTCTGTTTGACGAAAGTCCTGTTCCGGGTGCTGATCATTTGGCTCAGAAGCAAATCCCATGCCCTCCACTTGATCCCTTGGAGAGTCCAATCTCTCAGGCTGCACTTCATAGTCTGTCAGGTTTTTATCTTCACCATTCCAAGTAGCCCCTTTTGAAAGGAGCTCAATTTCAGAATCATTTCTGTTGTCGTGAGCAAAACCCTTACAGGTAAAAGTTTGCGGCCTTTTGCCTGCTGGGGTTTTGCCAGTACTAAAACCATTTTCATACCATACAGCCTTGTCCGAAGACAATACATTCACAAGTTTCCCTCCTGTGAGCCGAGGACTGCTTGATCTTCTTCTAAGTCCAAACGGCGACCGAGAAATCCATGTATCTGGATTTGCCTTAGCCAGCACATTGTTTTTCAGGGCCTCAGATGATGAAATGTCTCTTTGAGCTTCAGCTGATATACTAGTAATCACTTGGGCCTCAGATGATACAATAGTGTCCTTTCGGGCCTCATCTGATCCTATAATGTCCTTTTGGGCCTCATCTAGTCCAACAATGGCCTTTTGTCCCCCAGTTGATTCAATGTCCCTTTGGGTCTCATCTGCAACAACTTGCCCCTCTACGTGTTTCTTTACACCAAATGGCCCTTCGTCAGTGGTAATACTAACAGTGCCAGATTCTGGATCTATACTTAGTTGATTAAGAATACTGTCTATGGTTGACTGAGCACTGTCTAGCGATTTAAGAACGTCTTTTACAGCCGTGTCATTCCCATTCTGACTGACTCTAACTTCCTGCTTCTCTGTGTGTTTGTGTTTTCTACCCACTAAAGATTCATCTCTGGCTACAGAATGCCTACAACTGGTGTTATTATCGGCACAGTTATCATTGCTCGCAGAGCTTTCAATCAAACTACTTTGCAATCCTCTTGTGGTTGATGTGTCCCTCACTGGTGTCAGGTCAAGGTCAGCCAGATGGGCAGCACATCTGAGCGCAGCAATCCTTTCTCTAATGCTCGGTATTACCAATGGCTTATCCGAGTTCCCACTGTCGTAGACAGGGCTTGCTTTCCCATGTTCATTTAAATTCATTTCAAATCCCTTCTCTTCTACGAAGCCTTTAAAAACACTACAATGCTCAAGCTTGTTTTCTGTAACCTTTGCATACTCGGTGGTAGACTTTGGAGGATTTTCCAGTCGTGTTGGTATTAACTGATCACAGTCCTCATCAACACCGAGTATTATATCAGTTTCCGATTGATCTTTGTCAGGCTCCACAATATCATCACGAGGACTCTCTGACATCAAAACAACTTCATCTGTTTCAAAAACTGTCTGTGGATCCTGAACCCAGTCCATATCTTCAAGTACCACCGTATCATTATGTAAATCCACAGTACTATTATCACATAATACTACATTACCATCACATGCCTCAGCTGGATCACGCCAAGAGTAATTCTGTGCAGCTTGGGTTTCTCGTACCCCATTCACCGCCATATTGTCTTAGTATCCAGCATTATTTGAGCCCGCAGTACACACAACCAGCAGTTTCGTTCAAACTTATATGGTGATATTGCTCGTGTGCTTTGCTGAACCTGAAATCACGAATGCAGGAGGGTTAATCGTAAGATCACTTTAATTTCTAATATATATTGTATATCTGGTCATCAAGCATGGTAAATAAATTAATTTAAAGCAAACAACAAATAGAAATAGACCCAGAATCGGTAGTGGTGCTATGGAAGCTCCTTTCCGACCCAAATTATTTATACTGATCCAAGACTTGCAGTGTAAATGTATATAAATCAGAACTTAAACTTCATATCGTTTACATAAAAGGCAACTAACATAACAATATATTAGCTTACTTTTAAAATGATATGACGCCCTCGTGGCGGAAAATTTAACGCACCGAGCAACAGATAAAACATTTACACAACCCCTAAACGATCGCAGTAGAAAACGAAGGCAGTCTCTTACTGTCAGCTGAGGTCAACAAGATCGTCACACTCAATCAGGGAATTGGTTTACAATAACGAGCAGAACAGTCAGTATTCTAGCAGGGAATTTCACCAAATTGACACGATTCAATATCAACATTTGGCGGATTGAAATATAAACAAGCAAAGAACACTGAGAGTCGATGTTTACTTTCGTTGTCACCTATAAATTTAACGGCTCTACACATCTGTTGACATCAGAACTATGAACTGTGCGGTATTGATAGACAGAATTATATCCCCAAAGAGATTCAAAAGTATCCTCGAAACAGCATCAAAACACAGCCACAACACTTCATAGCTTACCAGCCGATTATCAGACACCATTTGCCTGATCGTTCACACAAGCTGTAAATATCGGCCAAACGTGAGTCATTCGCATATTCCTTGTTCGTTTCACATGTCACCACAGCAAGTCATATGTCCCCCGCCTAACACGCAAGCTCTTGCGGTATGACATCATTTCTTGGACGAAACATGTCTGATGCTTTTAATTTTCCCTTGCTCTACCACAACCGCTGTTCATTGCATATTCTCCGGCGAAAGCGGTACCAAGCGACTAAATTATTCACTTGAATTCAAAAACTTTCACGTTTGAAATCATCGCTTCAGCTCGTTCGCCTGTTTCTGAAAATACGATTTCCTTATCATTTGATGTTTACAGACTGTGATTATGAAAATTTTTCCGCGCGGCACACTCCCTAAAATACGACAACTCTGGCGAGCAGTGATAACCACGTTATGCTAATACACGTCTACAAAATGCAAATTGCAATAGAATACTCCGGAGGAAACAATAACAAACGTGTCTCCTCATCTGATACGATACATAATTCATGTTTAATAAAAAATATCAACAAAATCTTGCTTACCTTTCGTCTGGCGATGGTGAGGTCCCAAGTACCAGCTCAATATCAAAATCCTGAACTGAAAAGCTTTCGACAACAGACTTCTGTTTCCTCTCTCTTGCCAACAGTCACGATCACGCTTGTAAACACTCGAACACGGCATAACAAAACTTGACACGTAAATCAAATTACATTCAGTTGTCTTAAATATGTTAAAGATTAACAGCTCAAGCAAAGCACTTTCTAGATTCTGCAAGATTTTTTTTTATCTGCAAGAATTTTGTACTTGACACATCAGTCCGAGGCCGCAGCAGTAATCTGAAACTATTTTGTCTTAAAATTATTTGTCAAACCAATATTTCAAAAAGTGACAACATGAAATCGAGATTTTCTGAGAATCAACAACTTTTACTTGACCGTTCCCTTCAAACGTTCAATTTACAATTAAAAATATGAATATTACATATATCGAGTTTAAAAATAGATTAAGGAAAGGACAGGAAAAAGAACAATCTTTATTTTTGCTGTTTATTAACATCAGAATAATGAAGAAGTCTAAGAAAAAATTAATCTGAGTCCAGAGCCGATGCTCCAGGCGAGCAGGAGAAAATTACATATTTTCCCGGAGACATGTCAGACGTTCTATAAATTTAAAATTATTTTTTCTAGTTTCTGTTGCTACTAAAAGCTGGGTGACTTAAAAAATTGATTAAGTTGATCGTTTTTTCACATTTTAACGGAACATTCGATACTCAAAACTCAAAACAAAACCTCTAGTACAGATCATGAAATACATGAAAGCGAAGTGCCGCAAGGTAAATGAAAAACCGAACAATTCACAAAAGCTATTAGCATTTATAGGTGAGAATTGGTGACCAAAAACCATCAATTTTAACTACAGAACGCCAAAATCCCAATTCTTTGGGGTGAATTTAAAACATAGTTCTTTTTAACTCCAGATTTAAAATGGAACCCTCGTTATCACAACTCGTTAAATCCCTCTTTCTTTAATTTGAAATGGAGGGGCGTTTACTTTCTTATTTATTTTTGAACTTTTTATTACTAACAAAAATTAGCTCATGGCATTTTGTTTTATGGCAATGTTTTTTAAAAGACCTATCACTGTGACTGCAGTAAATACAATTTTTGTTATGTCGTGATACGGGTTTTCAAACTTGCTTTATTAAAATTTTAACCTAATTTTGCACAACTGTCTTAGAGCAACCACATCTAATCCACAATCCATTATCAAACGAAGCTAAGACTGATGTATGGATCAGAAAGCAACAGCATATTAAAAACTGCAATCATACAACATATTCGTTAATTCTCAGTACACGATAAAGTACCGAAAACGGGCGCAAAAATTTGCAGTGTGGTTCTGCGGCATTTTCAGCCAGGAATGAAAACGTTTACTGAGGTTTGACGCTTGAGGATTATTTGAACATTTGCAAACCAAAAAAATGAATGCAACCGACTTTGGCCTGACAGCTGCTTCATATTACAAACTGAATCCAAAACTGAATCGTTAAGTGCTTTACTCAGAGATACACTCCGCACTCGTCACGTCAGGGTCATCCGAAAACAAATATTTTAATAATTTAAAATGTGCTTCGAGTGCTTTCCATGTTGATGTTTTATCTCGCCACCTGCAGTTGGGTTGCGCGCCAATAACAGTGCCATCAATTTTTCTTAAATTTCTTTTTGGCATTAAAAATGCAAATTATATTTTCATTCGTTATAGCTGCGTGACCAGTTTTTATTGATCGCAAAACCCTCTTTTGCTCGCTTTTCTTCGCGAAGGCGCGACCCCATTTTACGCTGAAGAGTTCCTCGTGCGAAGAGGGCTTAATAAGTTATAGAGTAGTTTTTGAGATGGATAATTGATTTAAGAGAGGAAAGCCATGTTTAGCATTCAGCATTTCTTCAAATCCCTGAAGCTCTTCAAGGACCCGCTTTATAGGAGGTCAGGGCTTTTTTTTTTAGTTTTGGTTTTTTTTTTTTTATCTTTCAGCTTTCTAAATGGATCTGTGCCCGCAATACTGCATTTGGTCTTTTCCAACAGTCTCTGATGATCTGTGGTGACTTCATGTAACCGGCTGGCTTGGTTCAGTCATCAAGTCGTAAAAAACAAATTCTTTGTGACAGCATTTTGGTAAAACAGCTGTACTCTCTTTGTATATGAGTGGGAAAAAGCAGGTCAGCCTGCTACTTCTAAAATCAGGATGGGAAGAGCCTCTTCAGCCTTGTGGTACACGCTTTTTTTTATAAGAACAATCTTATAAGAACATGGACTAAAATTTAAGAACAACCTACACCTAGGCTCGGATTCAAACAAGAATGTTCTTGGGAGAACAAATTACACTCAGTTCACTCAGAAACCAACACAGAAGTTAGAGTACAAATACAATACATTGTACTGTCTTTCACCGAAGATCTAACAGAGTGTTTGCTCGTTCATTCCTGGCTGATAACATGTCACTCTCTCACTCCACAGTCAGCGACAGCAATCTAGCGACGTTTATTAAATTAAGAGTCTCCAACTATTAAAACTTTATGTTAATTTATGTGTAGGCGCAAGAACAATTTAATAACAATTAAGGATCAAACTGTCGTAAACACTAAAAACAATGAGGCTAAGCCAATAATTACTGGTTCCTATAAATAAATAAAAAACGAGTAGCATCATTTGTCAAGTCACTCGTGATCATCTTCACAAACAAAACTCACTCAAGCCCGATCCTTTAACTTTAAGAACTGCGCTCAGAGAGCATACTTTGGACTGCTGCGACTAAAGAGTTCTTTGAATGTTTCATTGGAAAACATTTATGAAGTTAAGGCTTACGATAAACAAGAATTTGAGAAACAGTTCGTCTTAATATATGGCATCTAAGAGCAACGAATCTTGACAGTTTTAACTGCGGCCTGCGGTACGACAAGATATATAAAACACAAAACAAACCACAAGTCACAATCTGTCATAAAAAATAGCAACATTCAGTCTTGCTGAAATCTATACCCTTCTACTTGGACCAGTAACTGATTAAGTCAAATAGCGGCCGACAAAATGCTATCTCATTATCTGTGTATCAAAAAACTGGTATTCTAATATATTTATGGAATCTTGTTTAGATGTAGTAACAAAGAAAAGATGCCACTGTTATGACACAAAACTGTATTGCACGAAGTCGTATAGTTCAAAAGATTTGGCTTATGAAGTTTTAAAAGATATTCCGTCCACCACTTAAAGGATATCGATGATATGGCCTCACGTTACTTCTCTTGATTTGCTTCTCAAAATTGAATAGTTAACTTTTATCCAATCTTTGTTGTTTGAAAATGGCTTAAGACTCGTACCGATTTCTGCAGTTTGGTATGAAATATGGGTATAGAAAATTATTTCTTTCCGGTCTGAAACTGAGTTAGGGTTTGAGGGTTTGGGACGGACACCCCCCACTCACCCAAAATATGAGTAAAAACCACCCTTCCCTCCCCTCCCCTCTCCTCCCCTCCCCCCTCCTCCCCCAGTCAAACGTACTTGGTTACACGCTTTTTTATAAGAACAAACATGTTGAATTGTTTTAATAATAGAAATTGTTTTTTCCTAAGGCAGGAAAAAAGCCCGCGCTGCCAGCAAAATCACAATATCTTGAATAGCTGATCCTTGGAAAACAGATTGTTTTTCTCCAGTGCCTCGATCTAAAACAGGAACACGTGGTTGGAGGGAGGAGGGGGGGGATACAACTCGTTATTGACTTTAAAACGCAAGTTCAAACATTCCGGAACTTTATCAAGTCCTTCCTTATAGCAAAAAAATAAAACTTTCCTATTAAAACAAAGAAACATTAAATATCCAAAACCTGACTGTTACAAATGGCCAAGACCAGTCCGGACCATAACTGTGAACTCAGGAGTTACCGAGCACATAACTTATGACCCTAGCAAATCTTTCACTAGCTACCAGTACCTGTCGCTAGATATCTATTACCTGTCTGTCCGTGTCGAGGCCTTTTTAATTATTATAATGATTATGACGATAAATTGTTTTTAATGGGAGAAAATATCTCTGACACAGATTATATTATCAGGCGTGACAAGGGACTAAAAATTTTTTTTTTTAAATTACAGTAAGCTGTTGGAGTAAAAGGCTTGGTCTACCTCTCCTCTCCCCTCCCCCTTCAAAATGAGGCCCTGATTTGAGGTAAGCTTGTTTCCCCTCCCTGCTGGACAGAAATTTAGTGAGGGCCGGTGATTCGTAACTAATATCCGTCCCAGCCATCCTAGAATTCACCCGGACTGTTTTCTTTCTCTATTTATGTATTTAACCTAGTTCCCCATTCATTCTAGCAACTTTATGGCTTCCCCACCCCACCCCCCTTATACTATCCCTACCCTTTAGCCATAAATAACGTGGAACAGTCCCTTAAGTTCAAATAAATTGATCCTGTTGTTTTACAGTAGCTTCTTATTCGAGAGAAAAAAATGACAGGAGGTCTACCAAGGAGAGCTTAAAATTAAAACTTGCCTTTATCGTTAAGACACACTTGTCCACCAACACCACATTTGGCGGCCGTGACCCAACTAATCCGGGCGGAGGGACTGGATCGGCCTTGATCCTGACGTGGGCTCCGTGTTCTGGGTGGAGTCCCCACGTGCGCCTGAGGACAATAACGTCAGTATTAGTGAGTGGACAGCTGGTAAAAAAAGCTCTTTCTTTTCGTATGCACAGTTTGTGGCATTTGCATTTCTTTTCACACCGAGGATCTGCTGATAAATTACACGCGCACAGAAAACAAGGCGGAAAAGGTAAACCTACACTCCCTCACATGAACTATAGAGGTATCTGCGGCGCCAAAGGATAAGGTTTTTGAGCCGATGTGGTCTGAAATTGGGCGTAGATTTTGACATTCTGGTCTGAAATCGGATATCGTTTTATGGAATGCAAAAATTTGGCGCACAAGAGATATTTTGCACCGTTGAAAACGGGTACCAAAACTTTGGTCTGAAAACGATTCAGAGTTTTAAAAAGCCCCCCCCCCTCCCCCCACTGGGAGTATACACCACTGCATGTGCAAAAATGGCAATAACAAGTTCAAAAAGCTTGAAAGCATTACCTGGTAGCTAATATGAAGCTAGAAAAAGGACACGGGAAGGGAGGACTTGGAGGAGGGGTGAAAGACAGGGAAGAAGAGCGATTCGTCATTCCAAGGTTTCATTCTGACAAAAGGTAATGTTTGAAGAGTCTCGCACTGATTCTTTCCCGTGGTCACCTCCCACTCCCAGTTTTTCTAACGCCTTGGTACTTCAAGGATAACGTAATCTTTAAAAACAATTGCTTGAAAAGGGAAGGGGGGGGGGAGTCAGTCTTGACAAGTGTCAGGCTGGAGTCAACTCTCCTGCACCCTCCTCC
>JANRMR010087416.1:0-13619 GCA_025434825.1 Bergia sp. 'catenularis' | reverse complement strand
GTACGTTCCTTGAAGTTGAATAAATATAGTACATTCCTTGAAGTTGAATAAATATAATTCCTTGAAGTTGAACAAATGTGTAGTTGTTGAATATAAATATTTTTGTTGAATATGAATATGCCCACTTCTTGAATTTTGCAACAAACGGCTAACCATATTGTTATTCCAATTTGTTACTTCGCGACTGATGGTGCTGTGCTTTATTTCCTCAGCCATCGTGAAGAGTTGCTGGTCAAGTTACAGGAGGGGACACTACAGACCATCCAGGAGACTGTAGGGCGGGACATAAGGGAGATCCTCATGGAACACACGCAGCAGCTAAGCGAAATAACTTCTTTTGACAGGTCACGGCAACCCGACCCTATGCAGCAGCAGGTGTGAAGCTCTTTGTCAAACTCGAAGACGTAATCTAAATCATATTCATAGACATAAGCTTAATTATACTCATATGCATGTCCATCATTATATTATGATTATAAACATAAGAATTCACGTAATCATACTCGGAAGCATAGTCATATTCTTAGCCATATTCATAAGCATAATCATTGTCATAAACAGCTCATACTCGTAAACATAAGGCATAGGCATAAGAATAATCAATCATAATCGTTATCATAATCATGATCATAATTGTAATCATATGGATGAGCAAACAATCATGATGATGGCAATGACAGTAATGATGCTATACGACTATTTCCTTTCAATATCCAGTCGCTCTCTACAATTTTAGAAGTTGAAATTTAGAAATGTTGCTTGTTGCTTCAAACAAGACAAGTGAAGAGCAGATTTGGTACATTGATGAGAACGTTGATCAATCAAAATGTTACCTCGTCAAAAAACAAAAGCTGTGTATTACTTAACGAGTGTCAGTTACTTGTGCCCAAGATTGTGCGATGTTTACAAAAGAAGTTTTGATTGAGAGCGTTTGTATTAAAGTTGAAACCCGATAGGCAAGTCACTGTTTGTAAGGCACTGTTGTTAAAATGGCTTTTTCACTACTTTGGGTTTGGTGGGGGACTTATTGACAAAAAAAACTGTTTCAAGCTAAAATATCTCTAAACAGGGACTGTTCAGACACCAATCTAAGTTTTGCTACGGATGGTCTGTTTTAGGAGGTGATTACATTGTAGGCTGGATTATAGCTGTCAGTTTTTATGTTCCGGGCCGGGACACAATGTAATAAACTGTTCTTTAAAACACTCAAAACATTGGCAGAAGTGATCGATTGCTGTCTCTTTAGTGGATTAAGGTGTTTTTCTTTTGAAATTGTTTGGACAAATGACATAATATTTTTTAAATTAAGTTGAAACTTCTTAAAAAGAGAAAATGCGAAAGAGCCCCAACGGTAATTGTACTGTTTCTCCAGATGCAAATCACACGGCTGCTGGAACAAGGGGCACCTGCTGAAGCCTTTCAGGAGGTAGGTAGTGATACTAACCCGATTAACCATTGGTTTGCAGGGGCGTTCCTGGGCATTTTTCAGCTTTAAGCCCGCCACCGGAATGTTGCTGATATACGGTTACCAATCTACACCGGTACAAGACCCGGGTTTTACAGGCCGTAAAGTAACTTTAGTTGGATCTTTAAGTTACAATCACGTAAATGTTGTATTTCCCTACTTCTATATGATATGATTAACGCAAAGACAAAGCTGTGTTAGAGTGGCATTCTAAAATGTAAGGCTGAGGGAAGGTCTGTGTACAAAAAATCTTTTTAAGCCCGTGTTTAACTGGCTTACAGTCAGGTACGCCCATGGTTTGTCTAAAACTGTAGAATAGGGCGTGTTTGAATGTACTCTGTTTATGAATTTAGAGTATACATAGGTCGGTTATAGAGTGCGATCATTTATTAAGATTTCACGTTTTAGGGGGGAAGGGGTTTTTATTATCTGGGAGAAGCATGCGTTGGAAGAAGACATTATTTTCGATTTTTCTGTTAGGACTTCTAGTTTTAACTTTCGCTGTGAACTTGCAGAATTTTTGAAGAAAGGGGCAATTTAACTGTCGGAACCAACTAGAAGAAATATATTCCCACTGCTTTGCATGGAACTCCGTGTTTGTACAGAACAGATTTGGTGTACATAGCACTACAGAATGAGTTATTTGAAGCTGACAGTCGATTATTTACGGCTTTGTTAAAATGATTTTTAAATGGGTTGAGAACAGAGTATCTAAATAACAGCGCTGAGATGGGGATACTCGTCCTCCCAGCAAAAATTGTTCCACTGATTTGTCTTCGACCGTATATCCCAGGCACTGACAGCTGAGGATCTCCAGCTCGTTATGTACGTGTGTGAGAATGTCGATCCGGCGGAACTTTTTTCCCAGTCGCCCCTCCCATTGGCCCAGCCTATCCTTCTGTCGCTTATCCAGCAGCTCTCAGTCGATCTCTCAACCAGTACCGACCTCAAGCACAGGTAACTGATGTTTTCTGTTTTTGCTTCTTAAAGAACTACTTTTCCTTTGATTTTGTTCGTGACTGAGAGGATTGGAGGGAAATAGGAAAAAATTGTTGGAACGCAACAAACACTTCCTAGGCGAGCAAGTGCTACCATTCGGATTGGATATGAGTTAGTTTAGTAGCTACTCCAAAACTTGAATTTTAAAAAAAACTTCAAAATCAACAACTTTTAAAACACTTTCCTCTCCCAATTCTTTCCATAAACACTCTAAATGCCGGCCTTTGAATCTTCATCAATTAACTAGCTCCTATGATTAAAAATTTTCGATTCTTCTAATTCAAACCGAGATATCGGTAGATAATGTCGTCATCATGTGAAAACTTTGATCGTAGGGATAAGGTCCTTTTAAAGCTTGGTTTACAGGACCACATTTTCTGTGACACAACTTTTACCGACTCATGCCGTGTAGACAGGCGAGCACATTTTTTGTGACAAATTTCCTTGACTGTGAGCCCGTAGTAAAATTCGGTCAGTAGAGTAGCAAATAAGCAATAAGGAGAGGTCGTTAAGCTGCTTTTCGTGCATTTATCTGTGCCCACAGTACCCCTCCCCACAGAAGGCCTCGGTTGACCTACTTGCTTGTCTTCAGAGTACCATCAGCAATGTAACCTATCCCCACCCCACCCCTACAGGTATCTCCAGGAGGCACTAATGGCTCTTGATGCTGATGATGAGGTTACGCGTGAACACCTACCCACAGTGCTTTACGGGTTGCAGCAGCAACTTGGCACGGCGACACGGGATTGCCCCGGGCCCATGCAGAAGAAACTTAGAATGCTACTGATGTTGGCCCAGTCCCTTATGAAATAGTATTGCGACGGGTGTGTGCCTCACTGGTGCCTCATTGGGTGCCCGTGGTGGTCAGGCACTCAGAGGACCAGAGACAGGACGCTACGTACAAACTGCTTGATGATTTCTGAGCTCTGTATTGCAAGAGGTCCTGTAATAACTAGGAAACAGTTACAAAACCAGAGAACCGTTGTTGGTTTGTACACTGAGGAAAGTGCAGGCCACAGGGAGACCACAGGGAGGAGGAAGGCTCTTTCTCCCTTAGCAGAGACTAATCTCTCTCAATGCAGAGGACTAAATTACGCTTTGATGCGTTCTTTAACACGTTTTTGTTTGGTTTGTTGTGTACACGATGGTCAGAACAACAAATTACTCTACTAACTGGAGTATGCGCAATTTCTAGCTGTACAATAACATCAAATTGGTTTTCTGACCTCGGAAGATGATGTCAACAAGGTTCATTCCTATCCTTTGTTAACTATGTGGCACTGCCGAAAATATTTTGCAGTAGGAAACTTTGTAAATCTATCAATGTTAAGCTGTGGTAGGGAGTGAGACAGTTAAAAAGGATATTTGCGCTATCCCGTTAGTGCTAGGGTTGGGCATTTGACCTATTTCTGGCCTAAGTGTGGGGAGTGTGAAGAAAAATAATCTAAGTAAGTCAAACCTGCCACATCAGCCCCGCAACTCTCCCCGCTTTACTTGCTTTGTCGAGCCGTTCACTTTTTTGTGTTGTTTGTATTAAAAAACAAATCCAGTATGTCCCACCTTTACGAACTTGGAAATACTCGTCACAGTCGGCGGGACTGGTAAACATACTTGGCTAGATTAAATTGCATGTTAAGTACAGCTTTGACATATCACGACTTTTTGTTCTCTTAGCTACATGTACCATAGTGAAAAAGCATTAAACGCGAAAGCATTATTTTTTTTTGAAGAAATGATCAAAAAAAGAAAAGTTGATATTTCTATTTATTCACTTTTTTAGACGATGTTACGACCACGTTAAAACATATTTACAAAACTGAATACGTGAACACAGCCTGGCTAATGCCTCAACTAAGATCTAATCTAAGTTTGAAATGGTTCGTTTAATCGCCATGTTTGGTGCGTACAGTACATCAAATATTTAAAAACTGAAGCCTAATTCGCCGTTTGAGAAACGTAAACTGGACCGTCCACCCGAACGACCCCAGACAAATGCTCTTTTTTCATGAAAGAACAATACGCTATCGGTTTCTTGTTCAAAGTGTGATTTGATTCGGGCAAATAATTTTCTAACTGCATCGCTGATCTAAGACTGGATAACGCAGAAATTCCAACTCCTGGAATTGATTTCGGGGGATTTTCTGGAACTTGATCTCCCGGAAATTTTGAAAATTGAAACCCTTTGAGTCATCTGTCGAGGTATTTTTATTCTTCCATCAAGCTTTCCATTTACTAAAAAACAGTGGGTTTGTAAATATCTGCTTCTGTCTTATGAAATTTTTGAAAATTCGGGAGGATTTGACAAAACTCGGGAGACCAGGAGATTGCGTAAAACTTGGGGAGAGTTGTAACCTCTGATAAAGAAACGTATTGTCGAAAACATCAGGTTTTGGCAGACTCTCAATGGAGCATTGTTGAAGTACTGCTTTCTGGAATCGTTTGGTTATAATGGTTTTGCAGTATCGCTGGTGTAACCTGAGTTTTGGACAAATAAACAGTCTGCAACTTGGGCTGCAAGTTTGCTCATGTTGGAGTTTAATGTTCACTTTGTAAGTTATATTTTGTTTCTTGAACGGTAGCTCGTTTACTTTGTGAGCTGTGTGAAGTATGTCTTCACCTGAAAGTATAGTTTTAAAACAAACTCAAGAAAAACAGTAAGCTTTATTTTTGCTCCAGCCTTGTGGGTCTTTAGTAAATTCCTGAAACCATCTTTCGATAATTTCCGCGCAAAAACAACATTCCACTAATGGGTGTTTTGCTTGTTTCGTTGCCTAATGGGGAGAAAAGTCGTTACTCGGTCAAATTGGCCTCATTAATTCAACAAAAGCATCACATTTTGTTCCCTTGGGGAAACTGAACTAACACAAATTTGCATCTGCGCAGTTGGCGGTGTTGCTTGTGGGCGGAAAAGTTCAGCCAAGGAAACACGGCAACACCTGTTGTTTGTCGTTCGTTGTCGCTCGATCGATCGCCATTTTGCTTTTCTCTCAATGGTTATCCGCCGAACAGAAATGCGGCGGGCGCAAGAGCAGAAGGCCTTCCGTTAGTGTTTTTAAAATGTGAATTTTCTCGCGCCTTCAGTTATAGGTTCCCAGCAGACAACTGCCTTCGGCCCTTGTGCCCGCCGTAATTCTGATTGGCGGATAACCATTGAGAACAAAACAAAATAAATGACAAGTGTCGCCCTGTTCCCTTGGTTCAGCATACAACGAATTCACTCATTCCAGCACCATATTAGACGTGCGAGTGAAAGAGACTGGCAAGAGAAAAAAAAACTGAAAAGGGGGGAGGTGAGAAGAAAATTGGAGAAGGGTGACATTTTCAGTTTTTCCCTCCCCACCCCCTCTCCCCTCATCGTTCTATTTTCTCCACTCGCACATCCAATATGGCGGCGGATGAGTGAATCCGTTCGGTTCTCGACTTTTCCGCCCACAAACAAGACCGCCAGCTATGCGGAATGCACAAAAAGGACATGACGGGAGAACCGAAAGTTAATTAAGGAGAAAATAGGTGTGATGGGAGTTTGGAAATAGAAGACATTTCTGGTAAACAAAGGCCAGATGGGAAGGTGTCGGATGGGTAGTATGAAGCCACCTGTCCCGTCCCACTTGGCTTTTATCTGATACACTAAACAAAAAAATCAGCTGGTACCATTTCTTTCGATATATAAATTCATTTTGTTTGACGCTTAAAGAGGAAGTTTTGCAGAGTCAAATGTCAACAATTATATCAGGAATCCGCTTATATAAAACAAGGTAAAACAAAACCTTGTTTTATATTTTACATTTTTAGCAAACACCATGTCATACAAATCCACTTATGTTTAAATTGATTTCCAGCATGCGCCCGGCAGTCTTCCTTGGATCTCGCGCCAGCTCCTCCAACGAAATCTGCCATGCGAGGGCCAAATGGCGACCGTTTTATGTTCCGTATCTATATTTGATTTGGCAATGTTTTCTTCGAGTTTCGCTTTGTAAAGGTCTCCAAACTTGAAGCAGCTTGGTGAACCACAAGCAAAAATCAATAAAGCTCTGAACGAAAGACGCCATTAGTTGTTTGAAAAATAGCAGTAACAATAACAGGCACATCTTAACAATATGCTATTGTGTACGGACGGTTGGGTTGGGGTTAATTGTGTTGTCTTTTTGTTCAATGGCATATTTCGTTCTCAGAGTAGAGGACGACTCCCAACAAATCCAGAAATCAAACTCGGAAGTTAGGCAAACTTTCTCTTTCGCTCTCCTAATGAAGTATCTTAGACGTTCTTATATGTTTTTAAGCTCACTGGCTATTAAAAAGTTTTCTTTATATTTTGTTTACTTTCTTGTTCAGATAAACCACGACCAATTGTGCCCTGGGGTGTCAACGACTGAGTGCAATTCCACGCTGAATATGCAAAGTGAAAACTGCACGTTAAATATTTCCTCGTCTATTCGGGATTAGCCAATCAGTTTGCTATGCAGCTGTACAATAAATTTGCATCCATAATTGTCAAGATAATGGGTCTCGCTAAACAACGGTTATGAACAACATCAAGAATGGACAGATTGTCAGACGTGGAAAAACGTGTCTCAAAAAGAATTTTGTGTATACTGCTCATAACAGATTGACTGTCTGGAAGCTGAATTCCTCGTTTTCGCTCTAACATTCTTATGTTTATCATAGTTATTCAATAACCTCCTAGTTTTGTGAGACGTTTGATTTTTTGCTCGTTCTGTAAGACTTTTTAAGTAAGATTATTTGTTTTCGTCTCTGGGAAAATCAGAGCAGAGCAGCTGAAAGGGAAATGATAAGAATACACTCTAACATTAAGTAGATGGCATTTTGTTTCCAAGGTGAAACTTTTTCTTCGTGCCCAAGTTCTTATCTTTGTCGTCAAGCTTTTTCCTCAGGGCTTCTATTAAAGAAGTTTGGCTATTTTCCAGTTTATCGATAAGAAATATAAATACTTAATTCGATACAGTGAATGACGAGCTCAAAAGGGGTAATTTTATTCTCTCGCATGACAGACAGCAGGAACGACAACGTGAACAATAGCAAGTGGGGTGTTTTAACAGCAGTCGCGTGAGCAACTAAGTTCCGCAAATTAAGCTCATTACCTCAAAACAATTGAAGGCGCGCATTCACTCTGTCTTTTACAAACACAAAGAACTAGATTTTCCCAGAGCAACATGAATAGTAGCTACCAGATCTGTGTTTCGACGAATGCCTCGGATTCTGCCATCACCAGAGGAACTTTCCTGATAATTATCGAGTCATGCATCTTTGTCCTAATAGATATAGCAGCTCTAGCCGGCAACTCGCTGGTGTGCCTGGCGTTTTATAAAAACCGTTCACTTCGAACAGTGACAAACTATTTTGTATTTTCCTTGGCCCTCACCGATTTATCCATGGCCGTGTTTGTCTTTCCTCTTGATGCAGCTTCGTCTATTGCGAACACAAGGATTGGAGGAAATGGATTTTGCAAACTACATTACTTGGTTGGTCATGTCTCAGGGGGAACATCATTGTTAACTATAATGCTTATGGCGTTAAACAGATGCCTCCGGGTAACAAAACCCGAGTTGTACGCTAATATTTACTCCAAGAAACGATCTTTGTTCGTGGTTGTTAGTGCTTGGGTCGTAACAGCAATTGCCAACACAACACTTTTTTTTCTAACAAAATTACAATTTCGATCCTATTCTGTTAAACCACTATGTTTTCGAGTCTTTCCAAATACAACAACATCCGCAGTCTACAGCGCCATATCCAGTCTCTACATAGTTATCCCAAGCTCAGTAATCGTTGTGTGTTATGTGAAGATCTACAGAGCCATCCGTTGCCTTCGCCATAACACCGAAACCGCTCCAACGTCACGGCGACAACACTCGCGTTATGGAGGAGAGGAAAAAAAGATCACAAGAATTTTGACTGTCGTCATTGTCGGATTTTATTTTTGTTGGCTGCCTGTGCTTGTTAGTCGCATTTTGTTTGCTGTTTTCGAAATTGAGGAAAGTAGCGTCCAATATTTAACCTTTTATCTCGTTTTTCCAATCTGTTGCAGCAGTGTAATTAATCCTACAATTTATGCAACAATGAGTCGGGCATTCAGAAAAGAATTTCTGAAAATACTCCGGCGAAGGAATTAGTAAACTCTCTCTTAATAAGCTTTTTTAGACATCTTTTTGGGGACTAAGGCTGGACGGCTTCATTGTTCCTCGAGTATTGGAATATTTTTTTTCTTAGCATTTTTAGGAAAAAGATTCTTACAGAAAGACAAAAGATTCACTTTGCTTAATTGAAATGAACAGAATATCAAATTTTTCTTTCTGGAAAGCATCGATAACAAGATTATTCTGTCATCCGGGAATTATATTTGTTTGGTTAGTGTTTTTGACAGAGGAATTCATTTTCACATTTCGCAAATTAGAATATAAATTAGTAAAAAGCTTTAAATATAAAGTTGTAAAATAATACATTACCGTATTGCTATTATTAGAATATCGTACAGCGCCTTGGGATCTCTCTGACTTTGTTATTCCTCGTAAATGATATTGTTCCTCCTACTGTGGGATTAATATTGCATAAAATATAGGCATTATAGGCTTTCGGATCTGCCAAAACTAAGATAGAATTTAGTAAAAAATCCTGAAAAAAAGTCTTGACACCAATTATAATTTACAGGAGACAAACACTGAGTGAGAAAGTTGCTCTCAATTCATTGGATGAGTAAATACTCGATTCATTATGCATGCTTTACTTCGATATATTTGAGAACTTCACGAAAAGACATTACGCAAACGGAGTGAATCGTACTGTGACTGAATGAGAATTGAATTCGAATCGTGAAAAAGTTTGTCAAACGTACTTATCGCCGAAATTTTCAGCTCTTTGCATACAGTTTCTAAAAACATACCGGTTCCCAAAAAACGAAAAAAAAATAACTGCATGGGTCGTTAACGAGCCATATGTACACGCATTCTTTATAAAATTTCGATTTTTAAAAAAACGCATGACACAAAGTCTATTTTTGAATACTCTTTAAAATATAAAACATAACGGACTCATATTTACTGGCGAAGCTTATTTTGCAAAAATCCTTTCAACATTCAGAACTGATGTTTTCAGTTTTAGCTCGATTAGAATTGGTGCATGTATGCTAACGAGGCAATAAATGTTAACAGAATTCGCCCATAGACAGTGAAACTGGGGAGATTTTCCATGCACGCACAGTCGCACAGATGTTTTTACCGACAATATATATAATCAGGGGATTCTCTGATATGTTAGAGGAAGCGGGGTTGTTGATTGTTAATCCAAACATCTCGAAATGTATATCACATACACAGACACATCAGCTGGAAGGCATCGGATAAAAATAAACCCCAACACTGCAAGTACAAGTCATTTTGATTCAGTAAAGAATTAACAGTAGACTTTTTGTTCGTCGCTGAAAATGACCCAGAATCACTGAATATATGAGAGAGGCGTGGGTGACTTGAATGCGAAGACTTGTGATGAGGGAAGGAAGAAATGAAACGTCAGTTTTCCCACAGGTGGCCCAAGCTTTAAATGCGAATAAAATACGAAAGTTCAGCTTTTTGGGGTGAACAAGCGGGACGTTGTTTAAGCCAACAGATTAGTGATCGCTATTTTTAGCAAATGTTTAGGAAATGTGAATTATACCGTGTATTGCTCCACAAAAACCATAAAATTCACCAGTTACCCTTGCGTACTCTTGTAATTGTCATTCTTCATCTTTCTGTGGCGTTTGGAGTCGAATTGTCTGCGATTTGAGGTGCTGTGGGGACAATTAATACGGAAAGGAGAACAATTCTCAAACACAAGTTCCATTGGTCGAATTTACGTGATACATACGGCAAATTTTGTCGTGTCTTTGCTACATCGAATTCGTTTCAACTCCTGAATTGAATTCGACACGGACAGAAATTCGATCATCTGAAAACCATCTAAATCGACATTAATCTCCCAAGTCTCCCCCCCCCGTCCCCCTTTCTCCTGGCCACCACCACCTTTCACCCCTCAGCCAATTATATCGGAACAGATCCCCCTGCTGTTGGATTAAATTCTTTCCTCTTCCTTTTGCCGTCTGCTGAGAAAAAGCTAGCTAAGCTGTTGGTACTTGATACCATGAGTAATCTCTGAAAGAGTGTAACTTGTTCTGTTTTATCTCCACGTACAAAATTATTGCGGGGCAAGTTCACTCTAACCAGTTAAGAACAACAGTGATTCATTGCAGCTCTTGTTTATTCAGAGAAGCAGTCGAAGTTTTTAATAACTAGCAAAACATCTAAGAGTTGTTAACGCGCTTAAAGTTCATCCAAGTTGAAGTGAATCCTTGAGACACTCCGTCCTCGTCAGGGGCGCTAAAATACACACCGTACTCCACCCCCGTGTGCTCTAAAAGACAGCTGTCGCCAGTGACGCTGACAGGACGAGACCTCAGAATTAGTGGCTCTCCGATATAGGTTAGAGTCAGGGCCTTGTCGGGATTTTCAGGGTCGTTAGCCAGGAGAAACCCTTTATTGATGGTAATTGAATAGGTTAACGACACCATCACTCCCTTAGTTGGGTCCAGCGATGTGCCCCGGTATTTACCAACAAAAGGCGTGGCGTCTATCGGAAAACCTTTCACTTTTGTTTGAAGTTCAAACAAGGTTTTATTTAAAGCAGGTAGAAACTCCGAGTACGCCATGTATGCTGCATCAACTGCGGGCAAAAATGACGTTCCAGGGCTGAAGCTCATCAATATATTCATACCAAGTTCCAGCTCAGGGACGAGGGATGTGAAGGCCGTATTTCCACCACCCTTCCCGACTACAAGGAACCCCTTGATAAAACGCATCTCCCACGGGGCACCCCACAGATAATCTCCTCCTCTGGTAATATAGTCAGGTTGTAACATCTGGCGAAGTATCTGCTCCTGAAAACAAACTCTATGCTGTTAGTCCTAGTATAATGGGATCGATCCCGATTTCTGGGAAATGACCCACCCACCCCTCCCCTAAACCTACAGCTAAACCTCACCCCAACCTTGACTCTAACCCTAACTTAAGGGAGGGGTAGGGGGGTCATTTCCCAGAAACAAGGATTGACCCGTATAATGTAACTATAAGATATCAATAATTACAAAGAAAATTTATAACCTCAAAGCAGCTGACTGAAAAAATATTTATGTTTCGGTTATATTACATTTTCACTGAGATGACCTTTTTATGTGTGTTTCTGTAGTGTGTTGAGTAAGCTCAACGTTTTTATTCTTGTGTGTTTGGCTTTATTCAGTATAAATAACGATAAAACGTTAGTTGTCAAACTTGAAGTTATGTGCACTATTTTCCGTTATTTTATTTGGAACTCATCGATAGATCACGATGTTAATGTCATAAAGTACTTTTTACATTAAATGTAGGATAACGTTTAACAATCTGTTTTATACAGGACGAATCGAAAACTAGCTACTGCGCAATAATAGCAACGTTAAAAGCAACTACTGGTTTTGATAAATAGAACTACATTAATTCAAGCCAATTGGCGGATTTCACTATGACGTCATTGTTTACCTCAGCATAACTTAGCATAATCCCAACTTTAAGATTCAAACAAAAAATGTCCATAAATAGACAAATTATCCTACAATTAGTGCTTACCAAAGATTTGATCCCGATATGTTGAATAGTTTTGGAGTAATGTGTCTTTGAACGTCAAAAATTACAGATATTGTATGACTGGAGGCAAAAGTGGCCTCCAGTTATAGAAATCACTATAAATTCTGAAGACTTCAAACACTAATTTCTCCGAAAATATTCTATATATCAAGTTAGAATTTCCGTTGGTACTAACCTTGCCATGTTCTATCGAATTATAAGCTGATTTTTCTTGAAGCAAAAAGATGAAGTTATGCTAATGGTCAAAATGTCAACAATGACGTCAGCTGAAATTCGCCTATGGTCGCTTTCGATGTTATTACCCTGGGAGGCTATGCTGAACAACAAAAAATAATTATTCGTTTTTCCTTCATTCTCAGTCAAGGAAGGTAAGGCATTAAAAATTTTCACGTTCCATGTATATCCTTCCCTAGCCATAAACTGAACTCCTTAACCCTCGAACGTCCAAGGTGGAGATTGGGGGGATCAAATTGACCTCCCCTCACCTAAGTTTTTCCGACCTAAAACTCGAAATTTTAAAGAAATCAAAAAAATACTTTCAGTACCTGTGGTCCGAATATGAACACATGGCTTGACGTGAATTGGATAATGTCATATCTAATAATTTATGCAAAACTAAATATGCAAATTAAGATTTGAACCGACTCCGGTTTCTTTTCTTACTGTTTATCAATAATTTACTATGGGCTATCTGGAACTCTCGCTATGTCAACAAACGGGGGACTAAACTGTAGTTTTTCTATTTTGCTGCAAAAGCCAACTTTAACGGACAGACCGATTGTTCTCGAAAGACAAAGGTTATGTCTTGAACCAATAGTGCTAAGGACCTTCGCAAAACCAATTTTGAGGACAACCCTGATTGTAACTATCGTATGAAAAGCCAGAAATTTAGAGACATACATGAGTACATGAAAATAGGAGAACTCAGCCGCCCTTGCCTCAGCTTAAAGATGGGCCTTAAGGCATCAATGATGCAAATTACGTTAACTGAGGCAAGGAGGGGACATTCATTCTGAAAGTTGTTACCCTAAAGACGTTTTGTTTCCCAGGCTGTGTGAGCATAATTCCCAATTTGGTGAGATCATCCACTGTTGAGTACATGTCTCCTGCCGGTACAAACCAGCCGAGGTCCATAGGGAGCATGGGTACGGGTGCCATGTTGGATGAGTTTGGAGTACTGAAACCTGTGTTGGTCATGCGCAAAGGTTGGAAGATGTTGGCTCGTGTCCAGGCCTCGAAAGTCGTGTTGAGAAGTCTGAAAGCACAAGTTGGTTTCTGAAGAATATTACCACTGTTTTCATTGTCATGTGACTCCTTGAAGACTGTTTTGGGCTGCCGTCAATCAGCCATAACCACAGGTAGCCCGGGCTGGATATGCGGGTTATCGGGTTTTTTTAAAAAATGACCAGGAGGGATACTCTAGCCCTCAGAACACGCTTACGGAAAAATGTTACTTGTGCCTCAAATAAAAGATAACCAAAAGTTAA
>JANRMR010087306.1:0-13621 GCA_025434825.1 Bergia sp. 'catenularis' | reverse complement strand
GACATGGAGTCTTTTTTTCTGAAGGGGTGGGGGTGGGGGTGGGGGTGGCTTAATAAATTTGTTCTTCTAAAGAGGGGTGGCTTAATAGAGGATTTACGATAACAGTTGTATCTTTTTACTGAAGACCAGCCTGCCGCGTTGCCCAGCTTAGAGCCTCCACAGAGGAGGAAAATATAGTTATCGTTAACTATTGCTTGTCGATAACAAAAAGCAATCAATAACTATATTAGTTGTCGAAAACAAAAAGTAATCGATAACCATTCGTCCTCGATAACAAAAAGTAATCAATAACTATATTAGTCGTCGATAACAAAAAGTGATTGATAATTATTGGTTGTTCATAACAAAAAGTAACCGATAACTATATTAGTTGTCAATAACAAAAAGTGATCGATAACTATATTAGTTGTCAATAACAAAAAGTGATCGATAACTATTGGTTGTTCATAACAAAAAGTAATCGATAACTATTGGTTGTTCATAACAAAAAGTAATCGATAACTATATTAGTTGTCAATAACAAAAAGTGATCGATAACTATTGGTTGTTCATAACAAAAAGTAATTGATAACTATATTAGTTGTTGATAACAGTTAGTGCTCGATAACTATTGGTTGTTCATAACAAAAAGTAATTGATAACTATATTAGTTGTTGATAACAGTTAGTGCTCGATACGGCTTTTTTACACGAGGGAGATCAGACAAATAGTTACCGACAATTACACGCTCTATTATAAGAACAATCTTATAAGAACGAGGTTCGATTCGCTTTTAAAAAATAAGAACGACCTAAGAACAATCGGGGCTCGGATTCCAATGTGCCGGCGGAATTATTTTTTCCATGTTCTTGGAACAACAAATTACACAATTTACTCAGAAGCCAACGAAGACAGAGTACAAATACGATAGAGGGCGCTGTTTTTCATAGGAGATGATCTGATGAAGTATCTAACCGAGTGTTCGCTCCAGTTCATTCCTGTTCGAAAACAAATGTCAAATCTCCAATTTCCAAAGATTTTTGTGTTAAATTATGCGCAAGTCCCTGGTGCATGCCCAAGAACACCTTAAGAATAACTGAGGCTGGAATTGTCGTGAAAATTAAGAATGAGTAAAGTAACTACTGGTAAATGATTTAATGAACGCCCGGGGCGTTTATTAAACTTTCACACTTTTGGGGAGTGAGGCGTTTTAAATTTTTTTATTTGCTAAAGAGTTTAAATTTATAAAAACGAAAAGTAGCTAGGAGGCTTGATCGTTCCTGGCTGTTACAGAACAAGGACGAAGTGCAAAAATTTGGCAATTTTCTCAGTATTTTAGGAGATAATGATAGTTGAGGGGTGTGTTTATCACAAAATTGAACTTTGATCGGGGCGTTTGTCAGGTGCGAGGCGTTTATTAGAGATTAGGCGTGTATTAGATCATTAACGGCATATGAAAATAAATCAGTATCGTTCAAACATTTTGAATATCAATTAAAATTTCAAATCACGGAGGTCTTTTCTAATTTTTCTTTTAAAAAAAAGAAGCTGCATTTGCTGTTTTTTGGATTGTACCTTTTTTAAAATCAATTCGTTGTTAATAGCTTTCTTTAAAAAATAGCCACTTAAGGAATACCTTTTAACGATATGTATAAATGTATCTACTTATGTCTATGACTGTGGGTTATAATTATGCAATTAAGATTTTTGTTGTAATGCTGTCGTTTCTTGGCTATTGTGGTACAAGATTTGAATCAGTGCCAGTATACAGTAGCATAAAATATCACAATTACAAGCACGGGTCCCCCGGTACATTTGCTTTTAAAAAATAACATGTCGATAAAACTGATACATCTCACTCAATCTGCGATATTATTGTTGTTGTTGTTGTTGTTTTTGAAGATAAAAAGAAGAAAAAAGCCATCAGAGCAAGGGAAAAGAAATTTCTTGCAGAAATTATAATTTTGTTTCATTATCAAGATGAAATGCGTGGTATGACTGGCGTGTGACCGAGCTGAATCCATTTTAGCGTCGTCGGCGATAAGTGACCCAGCGTGAACGTCAACGCTTTCCGGTTTGCTGATGCGATCTCACTCCGCCGGGTTTTGCCGGCTGTGAGGTCGAGCTGTTGAGTCCCCGCGCTGTGCTGCCCCTTGTAGAAATTATCAGTTCAGCCTTTGGCTGTGTTTTCGGACTGAATATTCCTTATTCCTCGAAAGGTTACACGCAAGACCGATTCTCTTTCTCCTCAATCATTACAGATAAGCTGGGATTTTACACTCCTTCAAATCGATCAAAATTGTTGAACTTGTGTTCGTCTGTATCGTTCTTTGAACACACCAAAAGATCAACAACTAGAGAGATCCGTTGTAAATGTGTGGGTTTTTTAAAATTTTTCTTTTCTATCGTTTATGCAAAAACACCCGTATGAAAAGAAGCTTTTGTCCATAGATGCACACAGCCCACGCATAGACTGAAGAAAAACAGGAAAGTAATGCAAATAGGCCCAAATAGTGAAGCTATTTAAAAAGCACTTCTCGGTCCGAATGTCTGAAGAGCTTGAAAATATGCTGATTAGATCCGACTCAACCGGATGTGTTGCCAATGCATGAGATGTTTTTAATAATAGGGAAATTAATCGAACGAATATATGTAACTGCCATTCGCTTTAAGATTTTCCCAAATGCAAGCTGGTTCAACCGGTTTCACAGCAATTGCCTTAAGTAGGTCTGTGATTTATTTGTGAGCGCAAGTTCAATTTCCATCGCAGTTTTTTTCATAATTGATGAGAACTGTCTACTTGCATTTCACTGAAATGATTGTAACGCACGTGCCTTGATGACGTTTGGCCTAAAAATGGTTCTGTTTTACGTTACCGGGGCTTTCCCCTGACTGATGACAGTTCGCACACTTAAAAAGCGCATTTCCTCCCTTCGGGGAGGGGGAAGTGTCGAGCAAAGTTTTTTCAGTTTTCATGAAGTAAGAAATCGAATACTTTCCTGGCAATCTTGAATAAAAACAGTTAACAAAACACAAAAAGAACCTCAGAAGGATAAGAAAATCTTGTATCAGTTTAAAAAAGCCTAAAACAAATCCATCTATATTATATTATATTTCAAAAATTATTGAAAAAATCGAATAAAACTAAAATAGATTTGTATTCAGTGAAAACAGCTTTCCTTCTCAGCCTCAAACTGCGCATTATGTCACTGACCGTTCAATGCACTTTATAATTTTAAAAGTAATTTAATGAGGACACTTTAAAATAAAAAATTCCTAGGACTTTATAAGTTTCGTTTTAGTTAGAAAAGCTTACACAACTTCAACACTACCTCCCTCGCCCTATTTTTGTCCATTCCAAAAATAGTTGACGCTAATTGTTATATCCAGTGTCATCGGTCATGCACTTGGATGTCCTTGATGAAACAAAAAAGTCACATGAATTTCAGATTTCGAAACCTAAACACGAATAAGAAAGAATTACGAAAAATTTTCGAAAAGTCCAAAGTTTAGAAATTACTTAGGCGTGTAAATGCCCATCCCGATCGAATTGAAACAGTCGGTGTACAAAGTCACGTGCTGCAAAATTATGAAAAAAACCCCACTGAAAAATTGCCCAACTGGCCAACTTACCGCGGCTTGCAATGTCTTTTTTGCTGTCTTATAACATAAATGTTTTAAGATTATAAGGCAAAGCTTGCTAGCTTAGTGTTGCTGTTTATAAGTAAAATGTATGCAAATTACGGCTTTCTTTTGTAACATATTTGCTTCGGGCGAATTAACGTTTTATTGAAGTCCAACCTTTCGAATATTGTATTGTAGATATGACAATAAACAAGTCACGAGACTTTGTTTCTTGTAAGTGGTCAGTGGACCCGAAAATTCAATGCAGCTTGATTGGTCATTGTGTGGTCAACTAGAAAGACAACAGTAAAAGTGGGGATCTGAGGCGGGATTAGGCAAGTTTACACTGAAAGATGGTGTCAAAATGATTTGTTAAACAAACTAATTAGATCTCAAGTAAAACTGTAACGTTCGCTTACAAATTGCGTCAATTTTAAATACTTTTCAGCAATTAACCCCGCTCGACGATTTGGCTAGTGCCAGGCCTTTACTAAATCGGTCTACATCTCGAGTGCAATTTTGACGAGTATCCAACTGTTATTTTCTTGCATGAAATAAAACTCTTCCTGTCACACGCAGCCTGTTTACTCTTTGACACTCCATTCAACTCTATCTGTATGTGAAATCCAGTTTGACAGTTCCCCAATACCTCCCCCGACAGATCCCTGTGGCTCATCACACCCAAGTAACTTTCACAACGAAAAGTTTAATTATACTTTGAACGCTGAACATGCATGGTTGCGATTGGCTAATACTTCGCAAGTTGCGCTGTGATTGGCGGGAAATTGACAATGCCGTCAATTTATAAAGCTTTGAAACGTGCAAACAACGCGTGGAGCATTCGAACGCAAAGGTCAGTATTAGGGCTTGGCTTTGGTTCTTTGTGAACGAAGGCGTTGTATCTTGAAGTTTGCGAGTGAAGTTGTCGTTTGAGTTTTCATTTAACACTGCTCTGAAATGGCTACTGAAGTCGAGGCACCGCCGGCCGAGCAACCTGAGGTTGTAAAATCAGAAGAAGAAGTGAAAACCGAAGAAAATCACGTCGAAGAGAATAAGCCTGAAGGGGGCGAAGAAGCGAACGAAAAACCGAAAGAGCCAGAGGTAGAAACGGTTGAAGGAGAAGCCAAAAAGGAAGAAAATGGCACAGCGCCTCCGAAATTGAAATTGCATCAACCACCTCCCGGACCAAACGTCCCGAACAGTCTTCCATCTTGCCTGTCGCTGGAAACGTACCTTAGAATGACTAAGATTCCCTACGAGAATGTCTACGCGACAAAGCCGACGTCCAACAAAGTGAAAATGCCTTGCATCGAGTACCAAGGAGACAAGGTCCAGGACGCCAAATTCTGCATCAAGTATATCAATAAGAAATTCGAAGTCGATCCCGATTCAGATCTAACGTGTGAGCAAAAAGCGATTTGTCATGCTTTCCAAACGATGGTCGACGAGAATACATACTGGAGTTTGGTCTACTACCGATGGGTGGATAACTACCAGGAGACCAAGAAATACTACGATAATATGGCACCAATCGTGAGTTCCGTTCGACCTAAGCTCGATCAGAATAAGTGCATCAAGTGTATGGAAGCTCATGGTATCGGTAAACACTCTAAGGAAGAAATCTATGGCATCGCTGAGGCTGATCTTCGATCTATCAGCTCGTTCCTTGGTGACAAAGAGTTCTTCATGGGGTCAAATCCTACGACCATCGACTGCACAATGTTTGGTCTCCTGGCGAATTTCGTGTATGGGGCCTCCGGTTCTCCTCAAGATAAGTTGATTCAGGAAGAGCTGAAAAATCTCGTCGATTTCTGTGATCGAATGAAGCTAAATTACTGGCTCGATTATGGCGAGGTTTGTAGCGAAGAGCACGTCGAGGAGCTAAAACCAAAGAGCCGACTAAGTTTCAGGAAAAAGAAGAAGACCAAAACAGCTGAAGCGAAAGAAGGCGAAGGTAGTGGCGAGCAGAAAGAGGGAGACAAATCGGCAGACGAGGGCGAGAAGAAAGAAGAGGAGGCCGAATCAAAACCTGAAGAAGGCGCGAAAGCTGAGGGCGAGGCGGCCGAAGATGCCAAACCGGAGGCAGAGCCAGAAGAAGAGAAAAAAGAAGAAGAAAAAGGCGGTGAAGAAGCGGCGGCAACCGAACCAGAAGCCAGCCCCAGCGAGGAAAAAACGGAAGAAAAACCAGCGGAGGACTAGCCAATTGAACTGTAAGCTAACATTCTATCATTTTAATTTTAGCTCGACTTTGAATTAAAACTGAACTCTTGCTGAATTATAATGAGATCGAAGGACATTAGATCGTGCGCCTTGGCGCCGTACTTGTTATAATTATTTTGCTGTCATTTGGAGTTAGATCTTTCTGAGAGGAAATTATTGAGTGAAGATGTGAAGTCTCTGTAGTTACTGTTGATTTATGTTTCACTCGACGTTAGAGTAACGATGAAATTGTTCGAGAGATCAAAAACATGTGGCGCTATTATAGATAGTGAACTTCACGCCTCGTATAAATTTCGCGGGATTGTTTATAGCGAACCTAGCCTCTTTCATTGTTACTTTTCTATTATCCAAGCAATTCATAGCCTTGTCAGAGTAAGATGAAGATTTCATACTTCATTGAATGTGTCGTTTAAAAATGCGAATTGCAACGGAACTAAAGTAAATTTCAAGGCGTGGACTTGGTAGCTCATTTGCTCCGAATATATATAAAGGTGTGGCATGCAGGCGAAACCTGCAGTAATTCAGAATAAAACACTACCAAATTTCGCTCTGTGCGATCATAAACATTAATTTTTCATCATTATCTTTGATTGTTTACGTAGATAGTGAAAGGTTTAATCCTCCGATGTGAAGCTTACTAAACTCGTAAGTTTCGCGCACGAGGTATAGTTTACTGTTTTGGCATCGATTGTAGAAAAACTGGTGTTCCATCGTTCGTAGTTTCGTATATTTATTAATTATGAAATGTTTTGCTATAAGTAAAAAAACAAAATTTATGAAGTGTGCAAATCAAAGTTTATTGTAGTTTAAAAAACAACAGTCGTTTTTGCAACTCGGCTCGTTAAAATGTTCTTACTTTGCAAATCCCGACAGAAATCTATCACGAGTTCGTCGCAATTGTGTTGAAAGTCGTTCAAATATTTGCAGAAGGAATATTCTAATCTACCAACGCATGCCTAAAAGCAAACGAAGATTGCCAAACTGACTATAAAGAGATTTAGATTTTGCAAACAGTACAGCTTAAGCTATAAAAAGATGTAGTTAATGTTTTTTCGTGGAAGCCGGTTTTTTTGCGCATCGATGCAGGTTCCATCGATATATGCCTGATTTTGTGTGAATCTCGTAAAGTTTTACCGCCATTTTAAGCCATTTGTCTTTATACTTTGTGTTTTTCGCTGCACGAAGTCGGCTGATGCTTCATGAAGCTATTTATGTTGTCAGCGGGAACTCAAAATGTGCAATATCTCCCTGAGAGTCTTGCATATTTATGTTAACATGCAAGCTACATTTTACAGTATCGAGCATCAACTTTGAATATTATTTCGTTTCGATCTCGACCTGCTGTCGTTGTCAGTGGATCTCAGTGATAAGTTATTTTTGAAAAAGCTTTTGACAGGCTTTCAGATCGTGGCATTGATTAGATGAAGCTGCCCAGTTCTTTGGAGCATAAATCCTGTCTTCTCAAAGGAACAGTTAGAAATTTGCCTAGTGACTAATTACGGTTTTGTCAGCAGCGTCCGACAAATCCTGAGAAGACGAAACGTGATTTTTGCTCCCAAGAATTGGAGCCCATCAGTCGTTTATTTTGGCGGTTTACGTTAAAAAAACTAATTTATATTCGTATAAACATGTTGTTTGAAAGTTTAGATATGCAAATTATTTCAGTACAGTTGAAGCCCAAATTTGAATTAATGGGCACTTATATTTTTGCAAATTATGTCAGAACTACAAATTTAGTTGCTTATGATTCCGTGGAAAACTTGTTCGTGTGATGTATGCTGCATTGGGGTGTCTACCGTGTTTATTATGGTTTTCTGATATGCAATTAATTTGCATGCCTTTGTCTCCGTCTATCCTTGGCGTCTAGCCCAGTTTCATTGCACACTCAGTAATCCTGACAACTGTGTTTGGCTATTGCTGTGACTAACGTCGTTCTGTCTTGCATGCCTGTAGATCAACTGCAGAAAATAGTTTGAAGAGCCAGTTAGGCACAAATTATTGGCTAGGAGTTGCCACAATCATATGTAGACGATTGGTACATTTGCTGCTTTTTGTTGGGATTTGTACACCCACTTTGTTATTCTTTATCAATGTCAGACAAAAGAAAGCGTTTGCATGCATGCCTTGTTTTCACTAGGGGTGATTTTGGGTAATTATTGACTTCGGATTGAAAATCTTGAGGATCAGAAAGCAGCATCTGTATATCCAAAGAGTGCAGCATAGATTGTCTTGTCAAGCTGTATTCTAATGTGTAAATTGTCATAGTAAATTATGTTTGAACATAAATAAAACACAATATGGTCTGCAAGTACGTTGTCCATATATGCTGATTCAAGGGGCTTTTTCATGGCTGAATCTTGAAATTTCTTGGTTTCAGAAGTTTGACTTCTATTTTATATGTCCAAGGAACTTAAAAAGAAAACAGTAAAATGACCTCATGAATCAAGGTGATTCGGGTTTTTAATCCAATTTGAACCAATTTATAACTTTGTGTTCCAGCCCAGAACATTGCTGATAGTGCAATCCAAAACAGAACAAAATGGTACAGTCTTATTGACTTTATTTGACAACTACATGCAAGACAGACAGACGTAATGTTTACAAACAAACTTTTTCAAATTCAAAAGCCTTTGAGACATGAACCAAAAACCCTTTTTCTCAAACGGCTAATCAAGATTGGGTAGACTCTTAGATAACAATAACTGAAATCTGCTGATATATGAAGCCATGGAAGAGCCATGTAAAGAATGTAAACTTGTACCAGAAATGACCACTGACATAGCTTTTTGAACACTGCAGTTCTCTGGGGTCCTCTAGAATCCAAGTGACCCTTTGAAACTGCTTGGGGGGGCTCAAAATCCGTTGAGGGAACCTCTACAACAAGCTGTAAACAGTCCTGGAGTAAAGGGGTCCCGGGAATCACTAGAAAACACTTTAATATAAACAGAGTTTAGTTGACTGTTTCGCTCCCACTAAGTCTTTCTGTGTCTGCCTTCTCCCTTCAGGGTGTATCACAGGGTGCGAAATTTAATAAAGGGGGAAAAGCCGGCAAAAACTGGTTATTTTGTCTTTGGGCTGGTAAAATTATCTGGAAATACAGCTAGCTGGCCCAAGAGGGCCAGTTAAAATCTTAGAAAAACAGTTTGTGAAATTGTGAATCATAATTTTTAATCTGTTTTGATTCTCGATATACTGCGTGAGGAAATGATGATCATTCAGGGCTCCAGCAGATCATTAAAAAGTGTTAAGTCTTTATTTGCTCTTTGCAAATTTAAGGCCTTAAAAAGGTCTTAAATTTGCTAGAATTTCTGCTTGAGGTCTTAAAAGGCATTAAATTTCAAATAAAATTGAGCTTTTCCTTCAGTTTTAATCTTGAAGCTTACTCAACAGCAGTGCATTTCCTGAAAGTGTGATCTTGTTTACCATGGAATGCTTGAATGTTAAAACTCTGTTGTTATCTCATAAAAGATTCCATTTTCTGATTTTGTGTTGGGTCTTTCATGAAAAATTTGGCATTAAAAAGTCTTAAAAAGGTCCTGAGCTGCAGGAATTGTGTCATTTCTTAAGTCCATGATGTGATGCAATACAGCTCGAGCTCAGGACTGCTTAAAATAATTATGAGTCCAAAAAATTGAAACTGCACATAGTACTAAGTCCTCGTCAATACGTAAAAACTAACTTTTAATTTTGTGATGTGCCCTGCTTTGTACTGTCTGGAGTTTTATTTCAACATCTGCCCTTAATTCTTAATTTGACTCCCTATATCACTATAGATTAAGTTCATTTAGTTTACAAGAGGAGTGGGGAAGTTGTCTAGGCTTTATTGCTGCTCTTGTGAATTACAAGACGGTGTAAATATTTTAAAGAATTCATATATCAATTAGTATAGGTAATAGCATGAAGTGGTATTTGGTATAAATACCACAAGTGATGTTTCAAAGTTCTACGTTATTTCACAAGCCATTGGGTGAGTGAAATTTGGAACAACTTTGAAATATCACGAGTGATATTTATGCTAAATACAAATCATGCTAGTATTTGTTTATACTAATACCTGAGAAATTTCTGCAAGAGCATCTGTTTTTTTCATCTTGTGCATTTGAATGGGTTTGTAATTTTCACATGTAGGTATTTCAAAATTACGCTGAAATACCACTGCTCTCGACCAATCAGATTGCAGAAATTTCTCAGGTAATGGTATAATTATTGTAATGATGGAGTATTAGGGGACTTGTATACCAGTAACAGTTGCTTTGAATGAAGCTAAATTTCAGTTTATGTAATATGGTTGTGCAGAAACTGGATCAAAAATATTTACCATAAAAAAACTGCCAAACCACAATTTTTATTTCAAATCTTGGTAGAGTGAGAGTGGGTTATATCAGGGGGGAAGGAGTCGATAAGTGCAAGATTTTGATTCAACATTTGCCCTACATTTTTCAGGCCATGACCTTATGGTTTATATTAAGTGATATCAGCTAGAGGCCAAATTTAGAATAATTTTTGTCGGTTGATTTGATGCAAGCATAACAATGAAGGAAGATGAAAAAGAATGATCAAACATTTCCATTGATCTGCTTTTACTTCCATTCCTGGTGAAAGCAGAACATGATGCAACTATTGCAATGCAAGAAATGTTTTGACATTGGGCGAAAACAGCTGCTTAAACATTCCTTGTGTCTGCATGTGTTCTATTCACAGTGACAACAACGGAACCCTAATTGGCAATTCTTCCATCGCTGCTTCTGTCGTTAAGCTTGTGTCAACCCATTTTCACAATAACACAAGAGTATTACACTTAACACTGTTCGTGAAAATCGTCATCATGCTTGAAGTAATTTCAACCTATTTGAACAAGTGGCCACACTTGTTTGGAGAACCATGAAAGGGTTGTGAGTAAAATTGTCAGGTCAATTGAGTGAAATAATTGAAATTGATCAAGTTGGATAAAGAATGGAGTCGAGTAGTCAATTTGGATACAAAAAAATGTCAGTATTCTCATTGAAGTATGATCAAAAAGTACCTTGCAGTTGAGGATGGAAAAATTGACAAAAATGTTACAAAGTTTGTAATACTTTTTGAAACAATTATCTTTTAATTCCATAATTTATTTGTTCCATTTTTAAGTAACTGTTTATGGAATCATTAGTTTTTTTGGTTAAATATTACGACTCCTTTTTTAAAATCTTGTTTTGAAACTAAGTTTTGTTACAATTAATATTACTTTTGGCTTTGAAAAGCTAACACCTGCCAGAATTGAAAACACTGATAAAAAAAACCCAAGACTGTAAACTGTGAATAGATTGTTGAACCCTGCATGGTGCATGTGGTGTTTAAATTTGTAGGCCTATGTGTAATAAACCTGTCGAACATAATAGGAATTACACTAATTTGTAATAGCCAGAACAGTTTTAAATTTGCATAACAGCTTGTGGACTCGGGCAGGATAAGTGATTTGGTTTTGAATTGAATTTTGCCAAGAAATACAAATTTAATAATTTAGATTTTAGTTTTTGTAGTAATAACATATCTTTGTTCTAAAAGGAGTTACTCTAGATGACTGTCAGTTGTCAAAAAATTTTATCAAAAGTGATGCACAAACAAAAAATTACTTAAACAGTAAAAATTAATTCCGCTTTTGAAATAATTATTTAGATTCCTGGCAATTGACAACTGAGTGCATTTGTAGTTAACAGAGAAATGTTTTGAGGAAACAGTATTTGATCAAGAATTTTAACATTAATTGAATCCCTGAACTATTTCGTGACCAAACAAAATTTTTGTAATTAATTAAAGTTCAGTTGACTGAAGAAGAGTTAAAAATATAGAGAAAAAAAATATTTGCATAGATCTGAAGTGGTTTCTGCTCCTGCAGTTTTTTCTTTGCTAGTTGATTTATGTGCTAAGAGACTGATGTCACGTCATGAGATAATTTTAATGAGTGATCATGATGTACACTGAAGATTTAGTTGTTTGGGAGATATCGATTTCCTTGGTTTTGTAATTAACTTGCAATGTGTGATGTGTTGTTAAAATCTCTTTAAATGTCAAGTTTTCCTCGTAAACAAGCTGGAATAAATAGATAGTTCATCAATTATAAATATAGAATATGAACTTGAAGTAGTGTGTTTTGTACTGATAGTACTGTAAGGAGAAGATAGTTATTGACAAATTGAGTTGGGCCGAAAGAGTTAATGCATTGATAAATATTAATTTTTCTGTGAAAGTTGAATAGTGAGGCTCCTGTTAGGGGTTTGGGTACAATGTATAACTGGCAAAATAATTGTAGGTATAAGGTACAAATACTGGCAGAATTACGGGTATAAGGGACAACTGATTAGTTTTAGGTACAACTAAAAACTCCTTCCCCTTTTTGGCCTTTTAGGTACAAGGTATAACCGATCTCAAAATTTTGGGTACAAGGGACAATCAAGACCCCCCTAACAGGGCCTCAGTAATTATCTTGATTCTATTTTTCTCAATGGATAAGGATGTGAATGGCATAGGTGCACATGGTACTATGGGTATGATGCAGCCTTCCAAGGGATTCATGCGACAGACAACTTGGCCTAAGAAATAAGCGACAAACTTCCTGTTAATCAATGACAAGTGACAGTAGTTTACTGAGAACAATCGATAAAAACCAACAGCGACATTTCTCTTTCATTGGCTTGTTTTTTGAGGTGACATTTTTCTTTTTTATGAAGCAAAAAGTGACAGCAGTACCCCCATTGGAGGTCCTCTATGATTGTGTTACAATGGTTTATAGCCCTGGACAAAAGTATGTTGGGTAAGGGTGTGGTATGATGGGTAAGGATGTGGTACAATGGTGGTTCTGGATAAAGGTGTAGTATGAGTGAGGTTGTGGTATTATGGTGGTACAGGATAAAGGTGTACTGTGGGTAAGGTTGTGGTACAATGGTTTCTCGTGCTGGATAAAGGGGTGGTACTGTGAGTAAGGGTTTTGTACTATGGGTAAAAGTGTGGTATGATGGTTTGAGTTCCTTGGTAAAGTTGTTGTACTAAGGGAAAGGGTGTGGCACTATGACTTATAGTCCTGGATAAAGGTGTGGTACTGTGGGTAAGGGTGTGGTATGATGGTTTGAGTTCCTTGGTAAGGTTGTTGTACTATGGGTAAGGGTGTGGCACTATAGGCACCATGGCTTATAGTCCTGGCTAAAGGCTTGGCACTACAGGTAAGGGTGTGGTACTATAGGTAAGAGTGTGGTACTATGACTTATAGTCCTGGCTAAAGGCTTGGCACTACAGGTAAGGGTGTGGTATTATGGGTAAGGGTGTGGTACTATGGGTAAGGGTGTGGTACTGTGGTTAAGGGTGTGGTATTGTGGGTAAGGGTGTGGTACTGTGGGTAAGGATGTGGTATTGTGGGTAAGGGTGTGGTACTGTGGGTAAGGATGTGGTATTGTGGGTAAGGGTGTGGTACTGTAGGTAAGGGTGTGGTACTGTGGGTAAGGGTGTGGTACTGTGGGTAAGGGTGCGGTACTGTGGGTAAGGGTGTGGTATTGTGGGTAAGGGTGTGGTACTGTGGGTAAGAGTGTGGTACTATGGGTAAGAGTGTGGTACTATGACTTATAGTCCTGGCTAAAGGCTTGGCACTACAGGTAAGGGTGTGGTACTATGGGTAAGGGTGTGGTACTGTGGCTTATAGTCCTGGCTAAAGGCTTGGCACTACAGGTAAGGGTGTGGTGCTGTAGGTAAGGGTGTGGTACTGTGGGTAAGGGTGTGGTACTGTGGGTAAGGGTGTGGTACTGTGGGTAAGAGTGTGGTACTATGGGTA
>JANRMR010087195.1:0-13622 GCA_025434825.1 Bergia sp. 'catenularis' | reverse complement strand
CCCCCCCTCTCCCTCCTTCCAGGCTCCCTCAAGTCCCGCACGACATGAAGAAACAGCTGGAAGGTTAGTTTAATATTGGTTTATTTTACAAGGGAAATACTTACACCACATTTCAACAATTCAACAGAGCTCTTTGACTCGTTGAAATTGCGAATTCATTGGTGGTGTACAACTGTGGACTGTTTACATAATAATTCTACAGTTTAACAAAACTCTATGGCCCTTAAGGACCCTTAACTAACTTGCAATTTTCAGCGGTAATAAATGTCTTCTGTGGAAGTACAGGTTTCTTAATCACAGTTCCAAAGCTAAACAACACTATTTGGTTCTAGGAATACAAAAAGTACTAATTTCAGTGGGTATATAAGTACCAACATAACAATTAACAGCTCAACAGCGCTCTTTGGCTCTGTTAATGTGATTTCAGGATACTGAACCAAAAACTTGCGGACTTGTTAATATAAGTCCATGGATGCACACGTATTTATTTTCACAGCGTTGGCGCTTGACTTAAAAAGTTATTAAAAACTTTCAAGATGCTTAATCATTTGAAGAATTACGGTTCTGTGCTTGAAAAATATTTGAATAATAGCAAAGTGTCCGTGAATTCTGTTTAAATCTCATTGAATTCAAGAAAGGGGTCTATAGAAAAAACGCAAAGGCCAAAACGTTATGTTTTATTCTTAATTACTTCTTCCTTTGCTCTATTGAACTCTCTTCATGATACGAAACTGGCAAAAGTGCCAACTGTACCAAGGAAATACGGCCTAATTAAAGGGCTCTTTTATCGTTCAATTAATGCGTTTTCGTTTTTTCAGAAGTTTGATTTTTACGTTATTTATCAAAATAATTTCAAAAGAAAACAACTTAATCCACTAAAAAGACATTAATGGATCGCTTCTGCCAGATTTTATGCATTTTAACCCTTAAATACTCAAGCTTTTTGGCCAAACATACATAGTTGAGGGGGAGGGGGGTCGACTTAATGTTTTTAAAAATCCGATATTAATTCCCATGTTTCAAAACAGAATTGAAACATCCAACGAGGGTGGCAAATCGAAATGCACTTTAAAAAAACGAGTTTATTGACATAGAACAGCTACTAGAAAATGTTTGGCAAAATTTTAAAAACTCTCCACAAAATCTCATAAAATTCGAAGGGAGGGGGAGGGAGGAGGTCATCGAATCTCCCTTGAGGCTTTAAGGATTAAAATAATTTATTACGTTGTGTTCCGGCATGGAACATCAGAATTGACAACTACAATCCTCCTAAAACAGACCATCCGTAGCATTTACCTCTTGAAAAACTTAGACAAGTACTTGAACAGTTCCTGTTTAAAGATATTTTAGCTTAAACAGGTCTTTCGTCAATAAGTTTCTGAACATGCGCAAAGCCGTGAAAGAGCCCTTTTGAGAAAACAGTACAGAAAACTATAATGTATAGTTTTGTAACACTATAGCGGTTGCCGAGGGCGCTTGGACATGCTTTCAGTTCGACGTTTGGTGCTGCGTCGTCGTAATTCAGCATCGCCAAACTTCAATGTTAACGATTAACAACACAATACTTGTCAATCACTTTGTCTACTTGCCTTTTCTAATGAAAGGCAGTCACTAGTCAAAGAAGTGCCTCTTGACCATAAAATCAAAATCTCTAGAACCATGCAAAGGCTTGCAATTATACCTGCAGTTATGTAAAAAAAAAAACCGATTGAAACCCAATATGATATGTCCGTTATATATGTCGGGAAAACAGTTACATTTTTGCTTAAAACAGCAGATAATAAACAATAGAGATTGAACTGAGTGGAGTGTAATTTGGTCTGAAATCATACGCAATTTGAGTCACAAGTATGATTTCAGACCTAAATTGCATGACATGAAGTTCAGTTACTAATTAATTATATTCGTTTTGAATTTTGATTTCAAAATGGATATAATAACGAGGATACTATCTCATTTATTAACTCATAGACACGTATTTATATAGCTAGCAGGTCGATAAACCATGGTTCGTCTGTTTCATCTCAACCCAAAGGTCAGCAGCCTGTTCGCGGCCTTTTTCACTAGAATGTACAGTGTTCCTTTTTTTGCGCCAAGATCTTCTCAGGAGTCCTACCACTACTATGACGGTGAGAGTAAGCAACAATACGCTTCCCACACTAACTCCAGTTACAATCAATGGATTATCGGCCCAACGTTTTTGCTTCGTCTCCAGTACGGCTGGCTCGGTTGTACGTTCTTGGGTTTTGATTGTAGTATATGTAGACGGTACTGCAATATCTAAATAGTCAAAAGCTTCATTAGACTTCAAGTTGTTTTATACTGAACCTAAGTAAGAACGATTAAAACTTTTTCTCATTGATATTTTGTTATGGATCAGTTTCATGCAGATTAAGGGCACGCGTTTTCGGTCTACTCCAAAACAGACTATCCTCCCAGAAGTAAACTGGAGTAGAAACAGAGATAAAATGGAAAATAATGCAAAATTTCAAAACGAAGTGATAATTCAACTTGTTTGCATCATCAGGAGGGCATGTTGCAGTTGACGAGTGCTCTTGTCACCAACCACTGACAAAAGCAGAAGCTAGAGCACAAAAAAACGCATAATCGTTTCTTCTTGGAGTACTCTTAACAGGCATACCTTCATTTACTCGTTGTTCACATTTTAAAGCACGAAGAAATGAAGTTCTTGTTTTACCAAGATAAACTACCTTTGAAGTATGCAATTGACTCATTTCCAAGGCCCCGTTGTATTATAATTATTTTAAGTGGTTATCAGTCACGCAGGGATTGGTTAACATTGTAGCCCACGGATGGGTTTACTAAGCCTCCTGAGACAACTCTAAAAAAGCGAAACTTTAAGCGAATGTGGGGAATAATGGCAAAGGAAAGTGAAACAGTTTTCCTTTCGCAATCTCTGATTGTCTCCTGCATCATCTTTGACTCTGATCTCCTTCACCCTCATTAGCCCTTATTTACCATCATCCAGCATAGATACTGAATTTTGCTTATATAATTGCTGATTAGAGTTTTTTGCGGAGGCAGGAAAGTTTCCTCTCTTGGGCTGTCAATTCAGGTTTACCTAACTGATATTCCTTGGGTTGTATATTTTATAAAGACTAGATATTGTTTTAAAGTTTCGGCAAATTCTAGATCAAAATTAAACTACTTTCGAACAACCAGTTTTGATAAGAACTACGAAATTGTTATTAAAACCTTCTTTCATGTAAACTTCGGTTTTAATGTATATTATTATTATTTTTCCAATGTTTTTGTAAAAAACACAAATAAAATGTAAAATCTGTTTTTAGAAAATGTTTGTATCTGCTTTAGTATTTAATTTGCTAATTTACCTTGTGTAGTAGGAATCTCTACCACCAGAGCTATTGCTTTCACTGAAATTTCAATACTCTCTGAGCATGGTGGGACACCTTGATCACGTGCAACAACTGTGACGTCATAGCTCCTAATACTGAGTGTTCCGTTTATAATTAGCTGTCCAGTCTTTTCATCTACTGCGAACTCTCTCCCGACATTGCTGTTTTGCGAAATGCCATACTCCACTGCACCGTTCAAGCCGCTGTCCCCATCGCGAGCAGATGTGTTTGTGACAACAGTCCCGAGTGGAGCGTTAACAGACACATTCAACTTCTTGTTCGGTAGTGGGTCAAATATTGGGCAGTTGTCATTCTGGTCCAAAATGGTAACATACACAGAAACACTCGAGGACATCTGAGGGAGGCCATTGTCGAATGCTATCACTTTTAGTGTGAAGATATCAGACAGCAGTGTCTCGTAGTCTATTTGCTTGACAGTCTTGATTTCTCCAGAAGAAGCATCAATCGTAAACAATGCGTTGGTAGTATTGGAGGCCAGAGAGTACGAGACTTCTCCGTTGCGTCCGGTATCTGAGTCGTTAGCGTGAACTTGTAGAACGAGGAATCCTAACGGGACATTTTCCTCAATTGAAACGTTATATGAATGCATGTTAAAGACAGGTTTCTTGTCATTCTTGTCCAAGATGGTGACATAAACAAAAACACTTGAGGACAGCTGAGGAAGGCCATTGTCGAATGCCAGCACTTTTAGTGTGTAAACACCGGATGTCAATGTCTCGTAGTCTATTTGCTTAACAGTCTTGATTTCTCCGGAAGAACCATCAATCGTAAACAGCCCGTCAGCACTATTGGAGATTAGAGAGTACAACACTTGTCCGTTGCGACCGGTATCGGAGTCATTAGCGTGAACTTGTAGAACAAGGAATCCTATCGGGGTATTTTCCTCAACTGAAACGTTATATGAATGCTTGTCAAAGACAGGTTTGTGGGTGTTAGGCGATGCCTTGACATTGCATGAGGCACCGTCGAAGCCTGGATAACAGGCACACGTGTTGGGAGCGATGCAGGAACCTTGCTGAGAACAATCGTTGACTCTGGTGCAGTCTGGAGTGCTGCATGCAGCATCGTGCCATAGCGGATCACACTGGCAGATGTCGTAATCAACACACTTTCCACGACCTTAAAAACAGTGTTAGTACAGGTCATTGAATCGAAGGTAATGTATTGATTTCGATGTTCAAATCTATAAAAAAGACGCGAATCTTTTCTTCGAATCGAAAATGTGGGTCCCATTTTTTGTACCCCTAGTAGTTTAATCGATTGTTAGCTATCAGAAACAGCTTTATACACCATGCGAAAAAGACTCACAATTTGAAACAAAATATACCATATTTGCTTATGGGCTTATGTATTTTCCTGATTCAGACTTTAGTTATAAAATCTAAAATATATAATTTGCCGATGTTGCAAGAAAAGCTAAGAAAACTTACCAGAGCAAAAGTTCACTGCTTCGCAGGAATAGTTGGAACAATCCAACCCAGTATAACCAATATCGCAGTCGCAGAGGTCAGCTTCTTTACACACTCCGTGTTGACTGCAGTTGTTCACTGAACCACAATGCGGCTGGCTGCAGTCTGCTCCGGTGAACCCATAATAACACCTTTTATAACAATTCAGAAATGTGGATGCCAGTTTCAACATTCCATAGATAGATGGGTCGATAGATAGATAGATAGATAGATAGATAGATAGCCTTTTTCATGCTTTTGTCTTTTAAGTCTACAATCAGAATTTTACAAAGGTAATTTCTCACTTTTGAATTTCCAGGTTCCACTACCTTGAAATGTGATGTAACACGGTTGTAGTGATATCGGATCATTTCAGTGCGACTTCATTCTAGTTATATTCTGCGACTCTGTACTAGTCTACATAACATCTTACAAAATGTTAATGCAATAGGATTTATTCCTTTAGAAGTTCATCCCGATAATTGTACTGATTAGAAATTTCCACTCCGGAACGAATTCTGTCCGCGCATTGCAATAAATATGTACAAAGAAAGTAAGAGCTTATTCCTGTACGGAATTGATGCATTCGATTGCATAATTGGTTGTGCTCACTAGCAGATTCACACTAATGATCCGTCGATGTTTTACAGCACTTTATTCCGAAGGAAGAACTTCAATATAAAAGTGGAATTAAAGATCTGTCGTTTTTGCTAAAATGAATCTCGTACCGGTGTCCTGTAAAAAGTATCTAACCTGCAGGTGGAATCAATTGTCCCTACTTCATAGAGATAAAAAGGCTTTTACTGTACATATTACTCTTACCTGCAGGTAGCATTCTCACTGTCACCTTTCACGCACACTCCGTGGCCACTACAGTTGCTTAACGCCACACAGTCAGATATCTTACTACAGTCTTCTCCATGGTAACCGTCATAACAACTACACTTGTTACTATCAACACATTTTCCATTTCCAGAACATTGATTGACGTTTGGACAATCTGGCACGGCACAACTAGTTCCGGTCCACCCAAGTTTGCATTCGCACTTATTGAATTTTACACAGGTTCCATGACCTAAGTAAAGAAGAGTTGTTAATTAGAATATATAATCTGCTTATATTTGCCTGTGAAATTATGCGAAGCCTTGGGTAGACTGTTTTGCTACTATGTCACCCAATGCCTATTTAGACAACATCTAAAACTTTGCTTTGATCTTGCCAAACTTTTGTTTGGCTTGCCTTCATCTACATGTAAGTGAATTCCTATAATTAAAAGTATTTAGAACCTAGCAAGAATTCTGCTTCCGTCACCTTACAAATAACATAGCAATAAATAAATATGAGATAAGATAAACTGAACCTTAAGCTTGTAAAAACCTGAGCTTAAATTTGGCCAGAAATAGAGCTATAATACGGGGCTAAATCTAGAATTAAAATACTACATACCTGAGCAGTAATCCAGTTTGTAGCAGGAATACTCAGAACAGTTTTTTCCTTTCCATTCTTTGTTACACTTGCACACATCAAAATTCACACAAACACCGTGTTGTGAACAGTTAGCGACTTGATAACACGTAGGAAGAATGCTACAGTCCACGCCTATGAGGAGCGAATAACGAAGATATTAAAATAGATGTTTTTTAAAGTTAATCTCTATAAAATATCTATTGCCAGTAACATTAAACTAGCTTGGCAATACGCTGGTATGCAAAGTGAATATACAAATAGTTAATAGATACGTAACTAAGAAGCTTCCTTTAATTATTTTACAGTACTTGCCTACAGCAATGTGGATAAAGACTGAAGATTCATCATTAACTACTGTGGGTGGCAGGAAGTTCCACAAGGGAACTGATCTAGTGCCTTTAACAACGTAAACTCTTTGTTGCCATCGCTGTCACAGTACGTTTTGCTCTCAATCGCTGTTTTAGTGTTGTATGAATTAGCAAACTAATAACGGATGTAATAAACTATCTTTGAGTATTTTGCAGATCATATTAACCTCAAAACAAATATCCCAAATTTATAACAAAGTTTGTGTGGCAGTTGCGAATGAATATAAAGCTCAAAGTGTTTCCTCATCTGCATACCAATTTTTAATTTAGCTAAAGCTGTACCAAATAACTATAGAAACGTAAACTAACAAAACATTTTTTCTAACTTTGCAGTATTCTTGAAAAATTTTTTCTGAGTACATTAAGCAATAAACATACAATCTTAGTATGTACTTCATACCAGCAATACTGTAAACAAGGATATTCAGTATCTAAAGTTGAAATAGAGTTAAGTACGTAAATCCTATATAAAAACGTAGGTATGGGAAAGGAGATCAACTAATGTATAGTTGTGGATATAATTCTAGTGGTGAATTCAGGAAAGGCTCGCTGGAAGTTGATCAGCCAATCCAACTCCCTCGCCCTCCGCGGTTTCTGATAAACTTATCCCCTCTTTTTGTTCTCTGATAGAATAACAGTTCCATCTTTAAAAGGGACTGTAGTTTTTCACGCATTTTACGAAGTTCCTCAGGGGTTAAGATTAGGAACTTGTCAGTAATTAAAGCAGTGATTAGTTTATCGAATATCCTTCGCGACAATACCTGTAAAACCATCATTACAAAGGCAGACATCTGTTGTTTTACAAACGCCGTGAGCTTCACTCGTGCAGTTGTTAACTTTGTTACACGTTGCTATCAAACAAAATTTGAATTATTTTATCAGTATATTAATTTCACAACAATATTCCATCTGGAAGAAGTACAAACTTCTTTGTGGGATACATTACGCTAGAATAGATTGAGTAAGATTGTCTAAAATGAATATGAAAACACTCAGGTACCTTTAATGTCGCAATTTTTTCCTTCCCATCCAGTAGCGCACTCACAGAACCCACTGACGCATGATCCATGTTCAGATGAGCAGTTGGACGAGCATTTACCTTTGTTGAGTACGAACGAAGCTTTATCAGCAATACAATTTTTTTTCCTTTAAAGCTTGCTGGTAACAAAGGTTTTGTCTTCATGCCTTACGTATCAAGAATTGTCTAATGATTTTGGTAGACAAATGAATTTTCAATTTTTCAATTTTTTCGCGGCATTTATATAATCTCACAAGCTACAGTGATTGCTCACAATCTTTGTCACTAGCGAACGAATTTGTATTTGTTTATCTCTTGGAATGACAAAATTAATACCTTTCTAGTCTTAAAAAAATCTTTGTAGAGACTTTTCTTCCTCGTAGATAGATTTGTAAACTCTGAAGAAGTAAGATAATAAGAACAATATTTTACAAAATTTTACTATAAAACTACTAAAGAAAAAATATTAGATGATTTACATTTAAAGAGTATCATACATAAGTGAAACTATTAAAATTATTATTCAAATCTTGGTGCGTCAGCCTGTGTGGTTCTTGTTTTTTTTATGGGAAAGCATGAGACTCTATGCCATATTAGGACTTACTGATTAAGAAATCACAACATATTACCTATAATCTGATTTAAAAATGAGAACCTTATATCCAAAGGTCTTAGGTTAAAAGCTGGTATGAAAAACACGTGCATAGAAAGAAACCCCGGGAAGAAGAAGTACTTGCTGTCCCACTATCGTCTTCTCCTAGCCGAATTTCTGAACCCTCTAGCTTGTTACTATAAATACTCCACCCTTGTTGAGTCTATCACACAATCTATCGAACCCCGGCCCAACCACAGTGTTGTATTCATGTGAAAAAACACTTAACTCGACTTGCTCCGGTAGACTCAGCTGCATAAATGAAAACCGACATCTTTCGGGGCTAACCTTGTACGAATTTCCAGGAGGAGTTGAGTACCCTCATTCGCTTAAAACTACGGATACCCTTGAGCTATGAGCTACTTGGTTCGGGAAATGAATTAGTTTTATTCTGCTTCACTCCTTGATACGAACCGCATAAGAAAACAACGAACTACTTTAAGAAGAAATACCTTACGCAATGTAAAAAAATATCCCTAAACTTAACAATAACCGTAAGAGTAAACTTCATCTTTGTTATCTAATTACTAGCTAACTATAGAACTAGACCTAAATGAACTTCAGTCCCAATTTTCAGCATTGCAAAACCTATAGCCATACATTACCTGTAGCACAGCTCGGTCCAGTCCACCCCTCCATACAATGACACGTGTTATTCACACAACGGCCTTTACCGGAACACTGATCGATGCAGCCTGGGAAGTTGATTTATGTTTACATACTTAAAGAATGCTAGTGTGTCACCACATTTGAGTTAAATATGGTGAGATATCGCTGAATGTAATGGGAGAAAATAATTATAAATTTAAAACAATAAATATGATAAGTATTTTGCTTGTATCACAAACCTTAATCCAAGAAGATATAAATTTTGGAGTTAGTTGGTATTACAATACAATACTGCTCATTAAACTTACAAGTTTGTGTAAAAGAGACCAAACAACTTCACTATGAGTACTTTAGCAGTTCATTTAAATCCAATTTTTATCTTTCTACTTTTTGACGTGTACAAATTTTTTTATATATCATTAGCATCATTGTTATAAATGTTTATATTTTTTACATTATACATATTCTTTTGTCGCGAACATCGTAAGTACAGACTGATTCAAGACATAAAGTATTGATAAAAGTAATCTGGTTGCATGACAGAGGAGTTACCGAAGGTCTACCATAACAAAATACAGTCAAAGCAAATGTAGTTTCATCTGCAAGCGTTTACGGCTTTAGCTAAAATGATGTATATCAATGAACAGTGCAACCCTTGCAGAATACTCTTAAAATTTTCTAAGGTAGGAGGAAGTTTTCTGCAGTTGTAATTCATTTTGTGTATCACCAGACGATTGGATATTTTACTTTATTACGTGCTTTGATTTAGCCAATCAGCGGGTGGCTGTTTCTCCTATTCATAAAGCAGCATTTCAAATTGTTAACAAGTGCTGTTGTTGGCTGGTTTCACTGAAGAAACAAAATTTATAAATGAAGAAGGGCGAGGTTTTGGTAATTATATTCAACAGAGAGGTGGCTCGGCTAGCCCCTTTTCAACTCTAGTTGATAAAGTTCAAGGATGACAAGCTGTCGATGTACTTTGACAATGTAAACATTTTGAGGCCTTTTCAGCGCACGATAGGTTTTGTGGAATGGTGCGTTATAATCAATTCAACAATCAAGCAACACCATCAGGCATTCCTTGCATGAAACTGCTGAACCCTGGCATGTGATGAGCTTAATTTCCACTTTTCAAAGTATTGGGGGAAGGTCAAAGTAAATAAGGATTATTTATGATACCATCGACATAACAGAAGAAATAGTTTGTATAAACTTTATAAATTGTTATAGTTGAAACCAAGACACGTGCAAGTTGCGTGTTTTTGTAAAGTCAATATTTCTGAACAAATCTAAATTAGTACTTGTTTTACTGTTATGCAACAATACCTTTCTGTAGATTTTCCTGTTGTGTAAATCCTGTGTCGTTAGTCACAGCAACATCGTAAATGCAACCCTTTAAGTCGTCTCCTGACAAACCAAGCGAGCTGCAGGCTTTGGTTGCTTTCTAAAAATGGTCAAACATGGAATTATAATTCATGTCAATAATTAAATTTAATACTGTATACATGACTTGTCTTACATCAGTTTAAGAACGCCAATCCAAAAACTAATGAAAAGACAAGAGGAAAGGGGTCGAACCGAAAACACCTGTGTTTTTATAGGGTAATGAAAGGTTGCAATTCTTATAATCTATAACCTGTAGATCTTCTTGGTTTCTCATATGAAACCCTGACGATTTCGGCTTGTGACAAATCAATTTCTTCTTCCTTCATTTCCCTAGGAATTCTGATTTCAGTTTATAACAGGGACTGAATTTTCTTGAAACATTTTATGAATTTCTTTAAAACATACAACCATCGACTTAGAATTATAACAGCGTATAGTAGAGACTAGGAAGGTGGGGGTTGGGTAGGCGGCGTTGGTGGGCAGTAGAAAAATTGAAGCGCGGGCTCCTTTAGTAACAGTGCCGTTTATAAACATTATACATATCCACCTAATGGTTAAGGTGCGGTGCTTCGGAAAACATGATAAATAAGTTCCTTGTTGTCCATTCAATCTTAAATGAGTGAACTAACAAAACCATAGTTTAACCTGTATGACGTCAGAAGGGACACCATCCAGTGAATACATTGGTACAAAGGTTGGATCAGTGTATGTGATGTCCATGACGTCATCCACGTGGAAATTTGACTCGTTCCAAGACCAAGAGCCATAGAGACCTGAACCATTAAGTTGTTGTGTGACTTGCCCTGACGAAGAACAAATTTTAAGTTTCCAGTGAGGACTTTTGTTTTATGAATGGTTAACGTTAACGTTTGTGTTAGGATTAGCTTAAGAGTCAAGATCAGGGTTAGGTTTTTGGATTATCAATTTACAACATGGCTCATTTACTCATTAGGGTGAGAGCTGGGATAACTATTAATACGTTTTCCTACATTTTTTATATATCTGAAACATACGATTGAAAAGATATGCATTTCAAATTTATCGTTCCCAATAGGGCATTTAAGCAATAACTAGCTGACAATGAGAAGATGAAATCTGATAAAAAATCTTGATTATTTTACAAGACATACCTAGTAAAACAAATTAATCAGCATTAAAACTTTACTACTTTAGAATACCTTGACTGGTAAGATTTGAAAAAGCAACAACCTCGTTACCAGTAATCACTGAAATATCACTGCTTGTTCAAATTATTTTCTTAAACTATCGATGAAAAGTTATTACACATATATATATTTTCATGATCTTTTATCTGTTACTGCAAGTTTATTGCGCCTTTTACCCTGTACAGTATAACCAGAAAAATAGGCACTACTCTGAAATTTGACTTGGTGAGCAAATGAAAAGAGAACAGAAACAGCCTATTCTTCTAAAACACAAATTATAAAGAGACAAGAATGCTTCACCGTTATTTTAATAATTTGCCATGGAATTTACTAAAGCGCTCAACAAATAATAATCTTTGTTTACACCAGCACCAAAGAGTTTCTTACATGATTTTCCAAACTGCACTGGATCAGTGTAAAGCTCCCCGTGTGGACCTAACAAATCGTTAGAGATGTCATCGTCCATCAGACCACACAGGCCCTCGGTTCGACCCTTGAACGGTAGCGTAGGGGTAAACATAACGTTAAGGTACTGTCTCTCCATCACCTTGCTGTATCGGACATCCACAGACACGGATACACCTGGAAGTTAGATAAACATTTAATTAATACAATGGTAGGATAGGTAATGTCTCTCCATTACCCTACTGTATCGTACTTCCACAAACACGGATACACCCGGTAGTCAGATAAACATTTAATTAACAAAATAGTAGGTTTGGTAATATCTCTCCATCACCCTGCTTTACGGACGTATACAGACACCGATACACCTGGCAGTTCGTGAAACACAAAAAACAGGTTTCTGTTCGGTGGTTTAAATCGCAACCAAACGTGAAATTCTTCACACAAATCTGAGATGGTCAGTTTACTTGGTGTTAGTTTGTAGTGTCCTAAGTATCTAATAAGATTGACGACTCACTATAATCCTTGAGTTATAACCCTTTCATGCACAATTTAAAAAAAACAGAGTTAACTGTGTTTTACTACAATTTTAGTTATTATATCATTTGTAACCTATACTACTGTACCTGCTTCATCGAAGAATTAAGTCTTTTTTGTCTCCCATTTTTAGACATTTTTTTCAGTATATTTGCTATATGTTTCTTTGTAATTATAAATACATATTTTATTTTTTAGTGAGTGTGCTTGATTTGGTATTGATTCAGTATGTGTAATAAATTAGTTACATTGTCGCTGTTTAGAACTTCATTTCCTTGTAAAACACAGCAACTTAAACATTTCATATGTAATGGCCACCTGTTGAGTCAACCATAAAGTTATCACAGTTGATCAGTACTCTTCATTTTAAGTATGACAACCCTTAATTATTTTCTCTTTTACTTTAGTTTTCAGTGTAAATATAAAAGAATGTTTCGGTTCTTCTTATTGTTCTTGTTATTGAAATTATTTTTTTAGCGTAATATAAATTACAGAAAATAGTCTGAAATATCGATCTTACCGTTTTCATACTGGAGTGATATAAGTACCACAGCGGTCCCGTCTGTTTGGTTAGTAGTGCCTTTCTGTACTTCAAACAAAACTGTTCCGTTGTTTAGCTGACTTTTCAGTCCGAAACTAAGTGTCACAAGATTACCATCGATCCTATCATTTGAACAAAAACGGAAAAAAGGAATCAATAACAGCCCAACAAAACAAGATCAGATGAGGTGACAATAAGAAACATCTTTAAAGTTAGTGCAAATTTCCAACAACTCATTGCGATTTCTTTCTAGCAGTATGTACAAGGATACCGTACAAGTCTGCTAAATGGCTGAAAAGCTCAGAAGAGTGAATGTACATTTTGTGTTACACTATTACAGTTTGCGGTGTATCAGTATTACTTAACACACAATTTATGTCACCACAATCTCCTCACTTCTGAAGGATTAACCTGCCATCGGTTTATTACTTAGTGACTGTAGATTAAACATTTTTTTTGCGTTTACCTCTACTTCTTATTGTCCTACAGCATATACGTCATACATATATACATACATACATATATATATACCTACATTCATACATACACGCATACATACATACATATATACATACATACATACACACACACATACATACATACATACATACATACATACATACATAC
>JANRMR010087086.1:0-13622 GCA_025434825.1 Bergia sp. 'catenularis' | reverse complement strand
CAAACTTATTTCTTACAAAATATTCTTTGTCACTTCGTTCAGCACCCCTAGCTCAGATTCTGCTCCGCCGTCCCTGTTTCAGCAGCTATGGCCAGCACAGTTGGATGAATACAGGTCACTGTCAACTGCTAAGCGCTTTTTGCTTCAGTTTTCGTTAAACTTTGCCGATGTCAACTGACCTCTTTTAAAAATACACGCCGGAAGGGCAGTATATGAAGGGCACAAATTGAGTCTCATCAGTCACCTGAAAAACATGCAGATATTTTTACGTATAATTTACATTAGACAGGAATTGCAGATCTATTTTTAGGTTGGAGTTCATTTTATAGGTCAACATTTTTTCTAAGGTAAGCATTTTATATTTTTAAAACGCCAATACATCTCTTATTTACGTCTCATCCGTTAGCGAAATTCGGGGATTAAATTAAATTAATACCTTAATTACGTAAAACAATTACTTCAGTCTTATTTTAAGCAAAAGTTTCGGTTTATTGTATTTCATGTAGGATAGACTTACGCTGCTTAACGGAAATGCCTTTGGCATTCGGATTTTGAGTGTTAATTTATCGAAACTGTCTTCATATATTTTTAAAAGGGTAACTAATTCGTAGCTGAAAATCATACGGTATTATTGGTGTCCCAGGACTAAGCGAGTATTGCAAAAAAGTTTACAAGGTAATACGACAAAGTGTTTTAGTTTAGTATATAATTTATTGTTATATTCCATGAATGATTGTTTCAGATTTAGTGACTGCAAAGACTCCCTAGAGGCTAGAAGAAAAGAACCGTTTTTTCTAACTGAGAAGATTTTTTTTTGGCGAACACTTAATGTCTGATTAAGTGGCTTTGCGTGCGACATATAAACCTATTATCGATTAAATAAAGCTCTTTTCAGTGATAATTCCAAGGCAAACGCTAAAACAGTGCTAAATCTCTACAAATCTTATATTGAACACGATCAAGAGGAAATAGAGTACGATGCAATTCAAAAAATAAGTTTCAGTTTAATCCTAAATTAACACTTTCTTTGTTAAACGGACTTTGTTTTAATGGGCTTACTTTGAGAGGAGAAAGGCGATGAGCGACTGATTACGTATTGCGCTTAAAGACAGTAAAACGTGGGTAAAAGAAACACCAAAATGAAAAACATAATGCAAAGAGTCGTTCAATTTAATATCCCCTTGAATATAGAAAAGTATAAGTATTGAGGTTGGAATGTTCAAAGTGATATACAGCATTTGATATACCACAATTCCAAAAAAGGTTTTCCTGGCACATAACGGCTACGACAATCGAATAATTTTCAACATCAAATAGTCTACTCTTCCGGTATATCAGATTACGTCAGTCTTAACAACTCAGTGTGTACTAAGTGTGCACGGGTGAACACTAAGGAATACGCGGCAGTGAACGAGGCAAATGATTTTATAGCAGCTGTGTATCAGCCGCTTCAGTCAGGTCTTGACCCATCCAATTTTGTTCTTTCATCTGTTATTAGAACCCAACACCATACATTTTCCTCAGATACCATAATTATATATGAGAACCTGCTGAGGCAAATATAGACGAGTTTCACATCCTCAGTCTTTATAGAATTTAGTACAAGATCTGACCTTACTGTAGCGGAGTTTGGAACCGGCGTACAAGAAAGATTCTGTCGGGGTGTTTGCTTATAACTCGGTCTTTATGAAAATTTGTAACCCTGAAGATTAGTTTTGCCATATTTGGTCATCAAAAGTTGTAAGGAGTCAGCTCTGCAAAAATTTTATAACTAATGCTTCGCTCGGATCTTATTACTGTACTTCGCACCATATAATTGAGTCAATTGTCCGGGTGAACATCCTTGTATGGGAAGGTATGAAATAAAAGATTTCACCGTTTTCCAGTGATTTGTAAATACTGCAATATAGAGTAACTATTGTTACTCTTGCCTGAAGTGCAGTCCGTGTAACTGACTTGCCCTATGCTCGCGGTATGAAGCCATTTCACTAGAGGGCAAAAACGGCACGGGCTACATCTCAGACAATTATTAACAGAGATGTCGTTGGAAATCGAAATTCCTATACAAAAACTTATATTTAAGACTATCCCATAAAAAGCCAAGATCTTCTCAACATCAGATCCTTTATAGTATGGGTCTCCTGTACTTAATGCATGCCAATAACAACTCGAGAACAAACTCAGAAGTTTCAGATCTGGTTCTTGTTTTACGACCGCTCTGGAGAGCTGGTTTTCAGCAGCCATTCAATGTATGTCTGAAACAGCTTGCTTTCTCTTCAGGAAGTAAAATTTATTTGGCCTCTTAGTCAAAACATCAAACATCAGAGTTTTGTTGTTGGAGAAGGGCTAGCTTTCGGTGTCCCGCTCCACCGCTTTTGATCGAGTACTGCCGGATATTCTTGTATCCTTCTGTTTGCCATTTATAGTTCTTATGCTGATAATTAAGTTTATGTCGCTTATGCTTGTGTTTCTGTTTATCTCACAAGCGTCATAGCTTCTCACAGAAGAAATCAAAAGAGAATGGATTGAAATTGCCATTACGAAATAGTTACAAAAATGTCGAGTTTAAAGCCAAAGGCGCAGTTTCACGGTATATGGTTGCGCAATTTTCCCTTTGCGGCGCAAAAGTCGTTAAAAATACAAAAATAACTACTGCCATAAATATGTCAAGTACAATTCTGCCCTCAACGTTTCAAGTATGGTACGGAAGGATCATTTTGGAGGGCGGATTTAAACGGATTACAGTTAGGATTAGTGCTAGCCGGTAGGATAACTATTAACTAACGAAATCTAGCACCAAAAATGTATTGATCCTTGACGATTCTGTATGTTAAAAGAGTTACTTTGTCTTGTTAAATCGTTTTGATCAACATACTTCCAGTATGAATGAAAAGAGCTGGTTTTGGAAAGCAGCTGTTTTGTGTGGTTTAACGGTGGAATTGCCCCTTTAACAAATAAAAGGGTGTGACAAGTTGTTTGCATTTATGAGGAAATGAACGTATGATACGAGTTGTTGAATAAAGGAGACTTATTAGTTACTGAAATATAAACACAATTTTGTTTTAGGCACAATCTACTGTAAGACATAGGGGCAATTAGCGTTGACAGAATTGTCCGGTTCTTAAAAGATAAACCCCGTTCGTGCACTATAGCGGTATTGATCCACAAACTAGTGCTCTGTTCCTAGGTGGTTCCCTTGGCTAATTCCTAATAGTTATTTTAGTAAAAACCTATCTATATAGCTGCTTGAACAGCTTATAATATCCGAGGTCCTTATTTTCGTTTCAGACGAAAGCAGATGTTAAAAGTAAGTGCCTATTAGCCTTCAACGCTAGAACTGCATGTTGATTTTTTTGAAAACATGTTTAGCACCCGAAGAAAAAACAGGTAACTTTGATTAACAAGTCGAAGTAACAGCAAGGAAATTGCGTTAAGCTGGTAGACCCCTCAGTCCCCTGGCTAAACGTCACACATTCAATGGAATTTAATTGAATCCGAAACTACAGATTTTCGTCTTAAGTAAAGAGCAAAAATTGGCGGATTAGTTCGTGCCAGTTTGACCAGCAGCCTTAGCCATTTTCTCGTGCGTCGATTAAATTATTCAAAAGTATCTGCTTTATAATACAGGTGATCACATGCCTTTGGATGCGATTTTGGATAATTCGCAGGAGTATGTTCATTATTTGTGGTCTTCGAAGAACTCAGAAATGCGATTTTTCTTCTAACTACTTTCAAACCCAAAGGTATCTGATTACTAGTTAATATTACAGTGTAGCTAATTGGCGAACTACTCGCCTGTCCGTTAATCGATAGATTCTGTGACTTCAATACTTTTTTCGGTTCTCACGAGTAAAATACTTGCCTTCGCTAAAGTTATCATCTTTCATAATTGCTGAGTATTTTTGGTTGGTCCGATCTCACCGAGTTTGCAGATTAAGCAGCAGGATTTGTTATCTTTTCTTGCATGGGATCTCGTGTCCCGTTTGCACGTCGTCTCTTTTGGGTATATGTAATTATGTAATCTGAAATCACGTAACGTTATGCATTTTATTTATATCCAACTGCCAAATAAAGTTATTTAAAAAATTCATCTGAACAGCTGGATCTATGCAAGACTTGTACCCAGTCTGCACTCGAGCAATGTCAGCTGTGCTCTGATTGGTTATTGTTTTTCTGATTTCACGCGTGTTGCCTCTGCTCCAGTCTCAGTGTATTGGAGTTCGGGATTACAAAAATGGATTATAAAGTGGCTCCTATCTGCCCCTAACTTTCTATACCACTGACCTTTATAAGTGGCACACTCATATTTCAAGGTTACTGTCAATTGTTTCAACGTTTGTACTCCCTTCGCAATTTGTGTTCCCATAGCAACTAGACATGGTACCATAAACACCTTTTTTTCTTCAGTTGGATTTTACAAAATGAAGAGTTTGGCGACCCCCACCTCTTTTTGTTGTTTTAAAAATGTTGGTACAACATTTAAGTGATTTTTAAACTATTTTGCCTTCACCGGTTCTGGAGCCACCTTAACTAGATATTCCTGAAGAATAAGGTATTGCAAAACTTTATTTGTATGATTTTTAGGCCTTACTTACTCAAATGATCTCCTTGTTGTGCAAACAAGTTTGGGGCAACCGACCATTTTTGTACGTATAATGACTTTGAGTGTTAAAACATTGCCTTTGGGGTCTCCTCTATGGTTACCATAGAAACAAAAATTCAGTTGGAGTACAATGGCTCGGTTACCAAGTGAAAGGGGTGCCGCTGCTATCAAAAACTTGCTGTATACCGTCATGTTTGTAAGAAAACGTTTCCTAAAGTTCAGTGGCACAGATAATGAAATACAGGTGGGAGCCCCCTTAACAACAAAACCGAACTCGTATACGTTAGATAGGCTTTTAAAGATTTATTAATTGAACAATTAGAAATCCTTGTCCTAGGAGGTGCCATTGTGAACTGACTGTGTTGCTTGAGAATCAAACGAAAATAATGGAAAATTTTTTTGTTAAATACTTGCAGCCATAAACAAATAGAACGTCGCATTTTTCAGTGACGGCAAAATATCTATCAACAACTTCCTCCGGCTGCTGTCTCAAAACGTAATTTGAAAGTCGTGCACAGCGTACGTATTAAAACGCCATTCCTCCAGAGTCAACCAAGCAAACAGTGTGCAACTTCAAAATTAGGTCGTCCATACACTCAAAAACTTCGCGCCATGACCAACAAAAAAATCAGTGTTATCTTACTATTTTCCCTTGGATCCGGCATATGTGCAGAAAAATTTGTGGTTAGTGTTCCCTTAAGTCGTCGGTTCGATATAACCAAAGCACAGCTGAGCCGAGAACTTAACTGATTATAAAGTTTAAAAAACTGAGTATATTATAACCCTAACCCTAATCCTAAAAGTATAGAAAAAAACTGAATCCCGAAAAACGTGGACTAAAGATCACACACTCAAAAGTCTGCTTAGTACATTCAGTGAAAACGTATAGTTGTTTGTGTTTCAAAAAACGGTTGAACTGTGGGTTGTAAAGAACCGAAAAATATGAAAGTTTCTGTGTCGTAAAGTATAAATGTTGGCAATCAAATCATGATTTTCAACATTAAGCTCAGTCTTTTTTGTGCACCAGGACCGGCTAACCCAGAGGCAGAGTTAAATATTTAATCCATGTTTGTGTTTACTATCTTACAGACTGATTTGAGCTGACATTTTGGGTTTAGCAATTTGGTTTCCAAGGAAAGTCTGAACAGTGTTTTATAAAAACTGAAAACATATTCCTTGGTGTAGAAATTGCTCTTTGAATTTTGAAACTTTCGAAGAACCGGGCCCAGGTAGTTAATACTTCATCTAATCGTAAAAGTTTTTGAAAAGTTTGGTGTGTACAAAATATATACAAGTGTCCAACTGATGCACAATGAACGCGACAGCATTTTTTTGAGACAGCTGTGTTTATGGTATACAGGTATAGTGACATTGCTTCCACTGAATGCTTGTCAAAGAAAATGTAATTTATTGTCATCAAGTCACAGTTGCCTGCAGCTCATGTTCTGATTTCTTCCGACAATTTTAAAGTTTAGATATTTGATCGGGCGCATAACGTCAAGGGATGCCGACATCCGTCTATATAGTCATTTGAATTAGAAATATAGAACCGAACGAAATGTTAATTCAATATTTTATTGTCGATTTTTGTGTTTTTAATTGTTGTATACCGGCCGAAAACTAGCTGAGATTTTCAGCTATTCAAGTGTATTGACCACAATAAACAGTTGTAATATTTAATAATCTAGTTTAATTAGTCAACATTTATCTGTTATAATTGCCGATATCGTCTAACAACTAGACGAAGGAAACTCGTCCCAATTAGCAACTAGAATCTTACAAAAATTCATACTTTAGTACCAACGTTTTTCTAGAAAACATAGCCAATGAGTGAGCACTAATTGCCATCTGTAAATTACAAAACCCATGGGGGAGGCAGAGGTTTTATTCGACATTTCGAGGCGTTTCTTTGGCTTCTTTTCAGGGAAGGTACGATTGCACTGCAAAGCATTTGCAAGAACCAAACCCGTTTATTATTTAAGACAGGAATAAGAAGCAAACAGTTACTGTTTTCCCAGAAGAGAGGCTCGCTGCTTTCGCAATAATTCTACTTTTTAGCTCTCGAACGGCTACAGTAAGACGACAAAATTCACAGTGTTGGGCTTGAATTTATTATTCAATGTGGTATTTATGACCGCACTGCTAATTAAACGTCAGTTTTTATTTTACTGAAATGCTGGTTTTCATTTCAAAATGACAGATCGTCAGACTACTTTCAAAGCACCGAAGAACCATTAAATCAAGTAGACAATGCTATAAATTGATTGCGCATGTGGTGGATAACTTTCTGTGAAATCCCCAAACGAAGTAGATTGATGATATGCAGTTATTCTATTAAAAAAAACCCTCCCACTCTGGAATCAAGGCCGATAATCTTTGTCTTGGTTTGCTGATAACACGAGGTCGGAGTCTTCGCAAACTACATTAGAAGGTTGCGGGCGCATTAACTGGGAGTTTTATTTATGGCCAGAGTTGGGTCTGAAGGGAAGCTAGTCGCGTATAAGACTAATAAATACTGACCTGTTTTATTTTGGTGTTCACACAAAATTGCCTAAAACAAGGTTGGATCATAAATTTGGAAGGGAGCAAACATTTTTGCCTCAGCCCAACGGTTAGACAAAGAAACTAGAAGATAGAATACAGAATCCTAATGGCTGCATATGTATCTGTTAACTATACATTTCACTGTGCACTTCTTTTATGATAACAGTTACAAATAAATTGAACCTCAAAACTATGAGAACAAACTTACTAAGCCTCAGATTTGCCCAAATTTAAGAACAAGTTAAAAACAATTTCAGGCTTCAGCTCTGCCTCAGATCCATAAAAAACAAATTGTCATATCTGCAGCAACTAAAACATTTCAAAAACAATCTGATTTTGAGGCTGAACCTAGCAAAAAAATTGCGAACATCGAAGGCCTCGGCAGAAATTACATCGTTCAGTCCAAACCAAAAATTATGTTTATGGTCGGATAAATGTACTCATTGAACTCTGGTGGCAGCGTTCAGACTTTGACTAGTTTGAGTGCGATAGACGGAACTGGCACGACTGCAGCTGCTGTGTTTTGATTTTCACAAAAGAAAATGAAGTTTTTTCTACAATCAGCAATACTGTGGAAAACCGATTTCGGTGTGTTTGAAGAATAATATGAAATTTTCAAAGCTTTGAAAAGCAAAGAAACAGCCATTAAGTAAATCAACACCAAGTTTGCTTCTGTGAAGAAGAATGAAAGAGTATTGATAATAGAAAAACCACAACTGACACTTTTGGTCAATAAAAAAGCCGTAATCTTTGGTGACATTAAGTCTTCTACCTCAAATGAAATAGATATCGATCAATTGTTTTGGGCTTATCATTTGATCATTTAAAGCCCGACGCCTTAGGTCAGGAGATTCCTCGCCTTCTTCGTCGGCGATTCTTTCTAGCTTGAAGTTCTATATTCGGCACTTGGGACACACTGACGATTTAACAAAGTAAAAACGAAAACATGCATCCGCTGTTTATATCTGTTATTAAATTTGAAAAAATGTAAACTGTTTGTGCTAAATTTTATCCTTGTTTTCTTTGTCTCATTTCAGAATACCTGGTTTTAAAAATCAAAATTTGGCAAACAAAAATGACAACACTGACTTTAGGTTACACCAGCCGCCTGCTTCGGAAAGCCAATTCGGAAAATATATTTGTCAGTTTAATGCCAAAGTAGTAAACTTTTTAAAAACTGACAATATTTCGGTTTTATTTTTAAAGTATTGTCAAAACTTAGCGAAAGTTACAAGTAGCTGAATTTGTATACATGAATGCCATGAACATTAAGCGGATTTAAGGGAATGAACATTACATTTAAACAGATCAATACCGATCGGCCCGAAGTACAGACTTGTTCGACATATATGTAGAATATACACGCACCAGCCACTAGTTTGTATTCAGATACTGCATATTTAATACAAACTGATGAAATGATTTTCACCAAATGTGTTAGATTTCAAAATAAATTACATATTAGAATATTTTATTATGAATATGAGGACAAAAGAAGCGAAAATCAACAAAAAAAAAGTCGCTAACTCATAAAAATTGGAACAAGAATAACAAGGGCTATCGTTTTAGAGCTAAATCAAGTCGCTAGAAAAACTATACAAATAATAATTCTAATACATTCATTCATTAATATTGTGTGCGATCCAATGTCGGGACTTAATAAATTACCTTGACTCCGACAATATTCACATCTGAGCTATCGGCTTTTTTGCTGCCATCTAATGACGCGAAAGCCCTGGATTACTGTCTCAGAAAACGGAAATTGTGTCTAAGCTCTCGTTAATGGCAGTTATTTTTAAAAACTTAAAATTTTTAATTTAAAACATTTTGATTAAAAAAATTAGTACACAGCTCATAAGCTTTCAAAATGAATTGCTGGGCAAAATCAAAAAGTTAAGATGACAGCTACAAAGATCTGCTGAATCTGGTTTGGCTTCCAGGCCGAACATTTTTACGCAGACTGTGCCTCCGGTGAAAAACTTTGAATGTTCCACTTATAGAGACGGTAAAACATGTGCTTATGTAGCTGTTGAAAAATGAGGGAATTGGTTATGAATAGCAAGATCCTGTATTTCGAGATGTTGGTCCTTTGTGCACGGCCTGTTGTTTATATTCCGCAAAATCAAGAAAACAAAGAAGCAAATTAACATAAATACAAGACATGGGACACATGAGTAACTCGCATGTGTTTTTCAAATTAATTCGAAACGATAGAATAAGCATGGTTTTGTTTTGAAATGGAAACGCTAAATCACTTCAGATGTTCGGTAAAAGCTATCTTATCACATTATCGTAACTCGACTGAGGCGAGAAAGCTTTTTTTTAAAAAACCTACAGCATAGAGTTTCTCGCTTGATGACTTGAATCAATTACTGGATTCCAATTTACACCAATACACTCCAATACAAACAAAATACTGTTCGCAGCGGTGCCACATTGTTTACACAAAGTTTAATCGCTTTCCACACCTCCGGTAGTACACCCGGGAATGTAAATCTTTGCGGCCAATTCGCGCCGAGAGAAAGGTTTATTCAATTGAAAGCGTGCATGCCGTGGTTTTCCAGAGCGTTTTCATCTCGCATGCTGGGTCAATTCTTTGCTTTGCTCTCCTCTGAGAATAGAATCTTAAACCATTTCTGACAGTGGAATTCTTTCCCGCGGTGCTTTTTAATGCAAACGAAGAATTGTTTAAATTGTAGTTCACAGCTGTAGACGTTGCGTGTGTTTACTTTGCTAAACAAAAGTGAAATCAATGGTTTATCTATCAATGGCTGATTTTATATGCTTCAGAAGATCTATTCTGTGACCCGCACACAACTCAAGTGGAAAATAATCTGAGCTTCTCTGATCACACAGATAAATCTCTTGTCACTCAAGAAAATCAGACAAGTGCTTCGGGAATTACAATATAAAATTCACGTGACCACGGATTTTGTCACAAACGACAACATATAACATCGGTTGGAGCTAAAATTGTTGACAGATGCCTTGGAAGTCGACTACCCGCAACATCAATATATAGCTATATTGGTTTCAAGACGCAAGAAGTGCACTGTTATTGGCACCGAATTCCCACACGAAAAGAGAACTTGAATTTTTTAGCAACACATGCCGTTGCCTGATGAAGAGGAGAGTTGAGTATTGACCAAATGTCTGCATTAGCGAAAATTAGAGAAGGTAGAACTTGCTCAAGTTTACTTTTGTTTGTTCCTCGGTGTCCTGCCGAAGTTCCAGCGGTTGCTTTCGGTACAAAAACAGCGAGTTCACAGTGCGACTTCAGCAACAAGCAATCCTGCCGCTCGTGGCTGTGGCAAAAGAAATCTAATTCATTTGCATAGCCAAAGTGGAGGCGATTATTCATTCGGGAAATGCGATCGCTGTTTGATGCTCATCAGAATCAATTTGAATGTTGCTTCAGCGAGCGAGTCCCACATGGTATCGGCGAGACGATTTCTCATCTCGAATTGTTTCTGGTTTTGTAAAAGGGTGAGGACGCGATGGTTATCTTTAACCATCTCTTTATTTCTCCTGTATGTAATATGTTTTGTAGTTGTCAGTCTTCGCAATATGAAGTATTCGCTGCTTCAATTTTCTTCATCGAAGTTCCCGACTGACCCTTCTTATGATCTTCAAGGTGAAACGTTGATGAAAGTTAACTATAAACTCGCTTGGGTTAATAACAATGCACAAACAATTTCCAGTCAGAATTTACTCGGCGATTTACAGGTAGCGAAAGCCGGAGAGAGACTTTATTCGAACCGAGAGTACATCCTTGATGATCCTAATAATAATAAAATAGATGAACAGTGGGCAAGAAATGTCAACACTACAAATAAGGACAGGCGTGGGAAGCCAAGGCAAAAATTTGTGTTTGTATTTCGCTATTACGAACAGCTAGGAATGACAACAAATAATCTTCTCGCTTTAGCTTCGTTTGCAAAGCATGAGAATCGTAAAATTGTAGCGCCGTTTGTGAACAACTCTCGGATGTCGGGTTTGCCTGGCGGGGTTAGTCACCACTGGAGGAAGACGTATGGAGTGAATTTTGCACCGTTAAGCTACTATTATGATATCAAGCACTTCAATACACAGCTTAGAACTCGGGGTTACGGCACGCTAACAAGCCTACAGGATTTTGCCACGAACTGCAACAACCGAATAAATGTCCTTGTGCACTTTCTCTACCGCGATACAGATTCAATGCAAGCTCTGACGAACTGGTACAATCTTCACGAGAATGAAGCAAGATTTGTGTACCGTCAGGCTCATGCAAACGGAGGCTGGATACAATGTCCTTTTGTAAAGAAGTCCAAATTGGCCAAGCAGCTCGGGTTTAAGATAAGTCGTTACATATGTGTTGATCCAGAAATCATAAGAACTACGGAAGAGCTGGAGAAAAGAATTTTGAAGCGGTGTGCCTGTCTAGGGATCGTATTATGGAAAGGGAACGGAACGTATCGTTCCCATTTTCCCTTGAATTCGTCAATCAACAAACCAATACACTTGTCAGAATTAAAATTTAACCACCGTCTTCTCGAAATCGCGGCGAATTTCGTCGACAAGTATCTAGGAAAGGACTTTATTGCGGTCCATGTGCGCGCGGAAAGACATTATTTATGGAAAGGTATTAATGTGACGTTACGCTGTATAAGGAAACTCGTAAAGCGAGTTCAGGAAACCCAAACGAGGTATAAAGTGCCCAAAGTATTTTTAGCGTCAGATTTGACAAATTACGGCTCCGATACTTTAGTGAACGATGGGAATGACAGTGACAGAGCTTTTCTCATGAAATATTTGCTCAAATCCTTGAATAGGCCGGTGTTTTTTTCTCCAGCTGGGATACTGTACGATACAGGGGCTATTGCCATTGTGGAAATGCATATTCTGGCTGCTGGATCACGTCTTTTCACGCTGGGATCAGGTAATTTTCAAAACTGGGTCGTAGACTTGTTCCAGCTGCGAAATGACGCCCGGAGAACGCACAGAATGTGTGAGATGAAGTGACTGTTGGTCGCTGTGAAGCAAGTGCTTAATACTCGTTCAGGTTCAAGAGTCTTCAATTACTGTATCTCATAAACATCTATAAATTATTGCTACAATAATAAATCATTATATTGTAATTACTGACCCTCTTAAACCCTAGCATTGGTGGCTCATCGACTCAAATTTCTGGTAAAGACCACTGTTCTCAAAAGGTGCTTTGACCAACAGAATTATTGCTGTTGACGAGCATAAATTTATGCCAACCTGTTTGAGCCCCGTTGAGCGCCTAAAACATCTTGACTTTGTGTGAAAAAGACGATTCAGAACGGAGTTCTGTTGGGTAGTTTACCGTGCTGTTGCTTGTCCAAATTGTCCATGTGATACACTACGGAAAAATGACCCCAAATCTCTCAACTAGACCTTTTAATACGTCATATAAAATAATTCTTAACGCCAAAAAGCACACGAAATCACGTAGGCCGTGATCCTTCAAATTGACACCTTTAGTGAATAAAACATTCTTCTAACTGATATGTTTATGTTTTTCGACAGAGCTTTCGCAAGAAAAGCAAACATCTCAAACCGTTTTTCGGGTTCCAAGTAAGATTAATTTTGTAGCTCGGTTTACGCTCAGAGGGCGGGCTTCAGATAAAGATTTTGTGATGCTAGATGAGAGACACGGCAAGAAAAACATTCACTTTATGATATCATCGAAAAAGGTCAAGTGAAGGTGTCTGTCGATTTCTAGATTGGACTTGTCGTTGAGTAAAGGACACGAGACCTTTTTTACGTAACATTTATTTAAAAGTTGCTACTTTAGGGACGAAAATCGACAGCTCAATTTTTAGAGAGAATTTGGGGTTTTGAGGGTCGGAACAGTCCTTTTCTTAGATACCCGAATCGTGACTCGGACGAAACTGAACAAAATCTCAGCGCTCAACTGAAGCACAACAATAATACGTTAATGTCGCGCCATCAGCGTGATTCTGTGATTAGATGGGATGGGCGTCTGAATTAGCCAGCTATCACAGCAAAACGTACAGTGTAATCAGTATCCAATCTGTTAACAAAGATCAAAAAGCTATTTATTTGTTCTATTTAAAACTCGATAAAGTTTGTTTTGCTTTAATTTCGCATCTCACGGTTGTAGTTGATGATTCTGTTCAACTGACTGAAAATTCTTAATGATAAATAAAATCGTACATTTGCGAGTGGAAATTGTTGTCAAGTTGTTATTCAGTATCTGTGAATTCAAGAAAAAAGGCATGGAATGATGGATATTTAGATATTGCAATATGTGAGTACTGAGTGCTGCTCGTTTGGTTTTACGATGTGCAGATGTAAACACCGAGGCTATAAACTGACTCTCATTTTCAATCTAGAATTCTAAAACAGTCAGATCACTTTATAAAAATAATTCACATAGCAACAAGCAACTTTGAATTGCGCCGTGAATTTGACAAACTTCACCTTCCGACACTAAAAACAACTC
>JANRMR010086975.1:0-13622 GCA_025434825.1 Bergia sp. 'catenularis' | reverse complement strand
TCCACAAGGTATTCTGTTTCATCTATGGGCTCCAACCAACAACCGCAGAAAGAACATTAGATCCCAACTTGTCTTACAAAGACTCTCAGATACGAAATCCTTGTCTGGGCACACAATAACATTACAGGAAGATGGCATTAACAAGACATATGAGAAGGTACGTGAACGGTAATTCTGGAAGGGAATGTTTAAAGACAGTGAACATTGGTGTTTATCTTGCATAGATTGCCAAATGCGCAAAACACCAAATTATAGACGAAAAGCCCCTCTCCTACCTATACTGACCAGTTGCAGGACCGCTTATCAGTAGACGTACTTAGGCCATTCCCTGTTTCACATTCAGGTAATCGAACCGAATTCAAACCAGAAAAGCACCTGTCAATCAAGCCACTAAAGCCAACAAGGAAGATGGAATCGAACTCAAACCCATAAACGGGATGGCTCCTCATGACGAACACGTTTGTGAAAACTGTAACCTGCCTATAAACGCTGAGGTTTGAAACGTGAATGATTGTTCCACATTCACTCTCTGAATAGACTAGAAATAGAATATTAGTATAATACTCCTGCTATAGGTCTTGTTCTAGGTCTTGATAATTAGTGTCATTTCCTTAATTTCGAAAAGTAGATAACACACCTTTATTAGGACTATAAAGCAGCATTTACAACGATATTTGAATGTTTTCAGTATAAAATATATATAATGGATGTCAGCGAATTGTTGACGAGAATCAACGAACAGCAGACCCGCCTGAATGATACAACAAGTCTTCTTGCAAGGGAACAGGAGACCTTGGCAAGAAATGACGAGAACTATGGCCGATTAGCACAGGTAATGTTGCAGACTTTAGAAGCCTATATAGTTCAGACAGTGGTACACCGCGAACGCGAGAAAAACTTTTACAAGAAAACGCTTCGCTGAAAACTCGCGTAAGAGAAGTTACATGGCTTTATGATAACTTACAGCATGAGTATTGGAACTACAGACAGAGATGAAATCGTAGGAGCCGCGGCCGTAATCCTCTCAGTCCTAGCAGGGCATCATACCACAATCCACATGGACTAAATAACAGCCCGACAAGTCATGACTATGGTCAACCAAGTCCAAATTACAGTCCTAGTCGTGACCGACCCCCTGTTCTATACCAAGCTATAACCAAAGTCCTGCACTCTCTCCTGTGTACAGCCCACCTTCCTACAGTCCTCCAAGCCCTTCCTACAGCCCGAACCCCGACAACTGAGCATTTCAAATATTTTTAAATAGGTAGATTTTTCACCAGAAATAGAGCAATGGTTGCATTCCATTTGTTATAAGCGTCTGTTTTACATCTAGGTTTAGAAAAGGGTTTTTGCAAATATATATGAAAATGGAACTCATTAAACAAGAATTTCTTTATATCCCTAATTTTAATATATCAGTATGATTAAAACTTAGAGCTTAGCTCGGGAGAGCTGAATCTAAGGAGGAAGAAATATTACGGTATACAAATGGCAAGCTCTAATTTTCGAAATGACATCACTATCTTTACAAGTGTCGGTTGTCGTACAGCAATCTTGTTGAAAAACACTTGAAACATGTTTTAGTTAATTCACTAGAGAAAGCTATTTCAACCCGTTCTCGTGAGAAATTTAGTTTTAGACTAATTTCTATATAAGAGCCTTTTAGTTCTATGATAGAAAATGTAGTAAATAGTTCGAGAAGAGAGACTCAACACAACTTAGATAATTATGAGTAGCAGTCGCAGTTTTTCATAAACAATAACCATGCCAAGATGTATTTTGTTGATTCAGATATTGTGATTTACAGTTTAAATAGAAAAAGACTTGGATTTGAATAACTGTTAGTTGACCAAGACATGTCCTATGTACACTACTATCGTTATTACATTGGTTTTTAAAGACTGAAATAGTTCAATTAATAGAGAATTTATTAACGTTTTAGTAACGCAATGACGTATAAGTTTAAGATTATTATTGACAAGTTCACTAGTATAAAAAGCATGTTAGTTTTGTTATAGGACAAGTACATTTATGTAGTCTAGTATTAAGTACTAGCATCCACTGTTTTGGCTGCTAGTCTAGAATGAGATCCAAAATGCTTTTAGCTTATCAGACTAAATCAAGTGCACAGTCTGAACAAAATGTATAAAAGAAGTAGTCTTGTTAGTTAACAACTTTAGCGAGAAGTTGGCCAAGTGGTACTGCAGAATAAAAGAGCAAGAAAGAAGAAAGAAGTCGTTGTTTCTCGACAAACAAGCGCACACTAATACTGGAACATGCAGACCGTACTGTAATAATATTATACATGTTTGAATGTAAACACCTTAATTTATCCACAATTTATACTTGTAAATACTGTAGACCTTATAGATTGAGATTGAATACGCAAATAAAGTGTGTGAAAGCATACAGTACTGAGTTGATCGTTGGCGAATCAGACCAGCAGAGACTTTCAGACCGTAGAAAGAAAGTTCTGAAACACTATAAAAAAAATTGATGAATATTGATTCTTCGTATCCGAAGATACATGGAAAGAGCGTCCTTGACTTGACGAAAGCTTTCGGATGGCTAGCTATAGAAGCTAATTCTTGATTTGCATACTCTCAGACAGCTGGGGGAGGGAAAGACTTGGTCGCCCCAAGTCTGTTTGGTGGTGGTCCTTTAACTGTCTCTGTCAGCTATCAATTCTTTTTTTTTTATTTTCACCGACTATTACTAGTCGATTTATTGCATACAAACGCACATTTTTAAAACAAAAACACAAAGCCCAACTCTATAGAAAAATTGACAACTATTACTGAGCTGAAATATGACCCCAAATGGATTTTTCTTGTTTTAATTTTCTTTTACCACAAACACTTTTGCTGCCAAACGGAGAGAGTAAGAGCAATCAAAAATAGTTTGATTTTGTTTTCCCGCGAACTGCTCGAATTCTTACCTGTTTTGGCCCATTTTTTAGCAATATTCATCAATTTCCCATAGAGTTGGGTTCCCTGTGATTACCTATTTTATATGGGTTTCTAAGGTATGTTTGATTTCCACTCTGCCTTGTCAGAAATCATATTTGGAAAAGAGATATATCAGTAACATAAGTAACATCCAGCACTTAATTCTAAAGTTTTTGGTTTTGTTTTGTTTGTTTGCTTGTTGGAACAAATTGTCGAAAAAAGTTTCTTATCAGCTGAATGTAGCCATTTATTTTACAGAAATGTAGAAAATTAAGTTTCATAAATTTTTCTGTCCAGCTGGTTGATTTATTCCTATACACACCCTACGTACGTGCGTCCTTGTGCGTTAAGAACTAACTAAGTAACAAATTCAAAAGCACTTATCACTGGTTTTAGTTTCAACCCCAATGTTATTAGTGTGGCGGGGAATTGAGAAGCATGTTCTTAGCTTTTCTTTTTGTTAAAAGTAAAAGTAAAAGCAATTTACAAATAAATGCTTAAAATAAAGTTCTTTTAATTTGGCAGTTGTCCAGCGACTTGCTGGCAACTTGTCTACTTTAATCCCATCAGTCTGTCCGTCTCTCTCACTTACCTCCTGACTGCATGTCTGTCTGTCTGTTTGTTTGTTTGTCTGTCTGTCTGCTTGTCTGATTGTCTCAGCTGTCCGTCTGTTTGTTGTTTGTGTATTTGGTTTCTGGCTGGGTGTCAGACTGTCTGACTGTCTGTCTATTTGTCTGACTGTCTGATTGTCTGACTATCTGTATGTCTATATATCTATATGTATATCTATTTATGTAAGGGGCCGTTTACATGGGGTAGGGATATTCCTCCCAAGAGGGATACCCTCCTCTGTTGCGTTTCGGCATATAAACTCTGTAGTTTTTCCCGTTAGCGTTTACATAAGGGTAGGGATATCCCTGGGGGTAGGGAAACCCTAGCAGCCAGCTAGGCTATCCCTCCTGGAAGGGATAACGTTTTGTTTACTTAAGCCATGTAAACGCTTCTGCTAGGGATATCCCTCCTAGGAGGGATAGCTTTTCGTGGTGTCGCGTTACATAAGCGCGCCAAAACAATTAACATGGCGAGATATCCCTACCCCGTCATTCCTCCTCATGTAATGGAGGGATAGCTTTTTTCCCTCCTAGGAGGAATAACTCTACCCCATGTAAACGGCCTCTTAGACTCTTGGTTGCTTAACTTTGTATTGATCTTAGCGAATCTTGTGTTTCTAATTACCCGACGTATGTATGTTTTAGTGTGGCCATACTTTTATTTTCTGTTTATGTATCTGTTTCTCCTCAGTAAATTGCTACTAATTGTTTATAGCCGAATGAAATAAACAAGCTATTATTCGTCGTAGGCAACTGCTCTTCAACCAGCCTCAACCTCACAGTCTTTCTTGGGTGGGCCATGCCGTCCCAGAAATGATCCTGGAAGTGAAGTTACTTTCAAATTATGTCAGATTCTTTTAGTTCAGACCACAAAGGCCAAGTTGAGCAGTCCATTCGAAGAGCCAATTGTGGGAGTACCTGCTGGCCAGTGGGAATAACTGGCATTAAAACTGAAGCTTGTCCACTAGTTTGAGACAAACTGTCAATCAAGTCACAATTATGATTGGTTTCCTGGATGGAATATAAGTCATTCTTTGATGTTCTTTCTGTGCAATGTGGAAGGCGTTGTGACTCGGGTGCATTCCCAAAAAATGCATGTGAATGTGGAAAGACTTCATCTGTACACGTGCTATTTGAGCAAGGCTGGAAATCACTTATCTTTTTGCGGGTATCAACATGTTTCATCGTTCGATTTTGTCCTGTTTCTGTAGCGTAATCGTCTTCTACTGGTTCTTCACTTATCGAAGAAAGCTCTTTACATGAATGATGTAGCAAAGGCGTTTTGGAATCTTGTAAGCTGCTGTCAAAAATTACTGCTTTTGTTACTGTTTTTAGGTTTGCGAGCTCGGCTTGATTAACTGGCATACTAAACGATTTACGAGTTGCAGTTTTTCTACTGTTGAATGAATGTTTCTCATCGTCATCTTCTTGATCTTGCCGCCATTGATTGGACTGCCGCTGTTTTTCTTTATTTCTCTTTTCTAAGGACAAATGACGCACTCGCAGAAATCTTTGCAATATTGACAAGGAAGAGCGTTGTTTCTTTTCTCTGAACCAAAGCATTTCTGTTTGAGTCTCAGAATCAACATTATGGCGTCCTGTTTGCACTGCTTTGTCGTTCGAATTCAACTGTAAGTCCATCATAAACACGTTCTCTGAATGGGCCAAGGTTTCAAGGCATGCACTGCCTTCTCTGCTTCGGTCTGCACTGGCATTTAGAGCATACAACAAGTTTCTTCTTCTGAAGGTACGAAAATTATTCATTTCGGGGCGGAATAGCACAACGTAGACGTTAGGCCCAAAAACAAGTATTAAAATGCATAAAGTTGATATTATTATAGCAAAGGATTTGACAATGACTACACGCGAGTCTCCATACGCGTTTCCGTAGTATGCTGCCATAGACATAACCCACACGAGGTCAAAGGTAAACATGGCAAAGGTTATGAACTTCGCGCTGTTGTAGTTCTCTGGTAAGTGACGTGATTGGAAGGCAAGACTCGTGCAAACGAGGCTGAGTACAATGAGAAGACCGCTGGTAACAAAAAACCAGTTACTGCTGGTGCAGATAACATGGCGCTCAAGATTTCCGTCTTTATATATGTTTTTTGTCTCTGCTTTGGGAGGCTCTAAACACATCCACAGTATACAGAAAACTAGTTGCAAAAAGCACGTAGACACGACAAACACTAGCTGTACTTTTTTCAGGATTAACACTCTTTCGTAATGTTTCCCACTGTGCTTAAAAACCAGTACTGTGCGATTTATCTTGACCAAAAGAAGGGATAATATCAGAACAAAGCAAATTGCAAACAGATATTCCGCGAGTGTGCATGTCAGATTTGTTGGCTGAAATCCGGTTTTCGTAAATGGAATTAGAAATGTAATTGCGATACACAATAGAAGGGTCAAACTAAACTCGAAGTCGCTTGCTTTAATAACTGGTGTTTTCTTATTCTTAACGAATATCACTAACGTTAGTACAGTTGCCACCAAGCAAAAGAATGAGATTATGTAAAGGAGTATGTTCAAAGGGTTGTCGGCCGATACATAGGTCAGCGGAATAAAGATACAGCGTGTGCTAGTACTGTCGTTCACTTGATTATCCGGGCACTTCAGGCAGTTTTCGGACATAGATACATTACTGAATTGGCCAAAGGGGCAGTCAATACATTTCCAACAACATGAAATGAAAGCGTCATAATATACGAACGTTCCAGCAGGACAATCCTTGCTACATTTTGATGACGGCACTGCTATTCGCGAGTGACCCCAGAAACTCAAGGATTTGTTGATAATGAGAGTTTCAGAGTATATAATGTATTTTCCTATATTAATTTCCTTCAGGTTTGAATAGTTGGTGCCATTTAATACAGGTGCATAGGTGTTTATGACATCGTACGAGCCTCCAGGATCTCCATTTTCATCTAGTGCTAGAGTGCGGTTGAAAAAATGAAGAGTTGTGTTGAACAAGTATTTGAGAAGTGCCCTTGGATAAATTGACTGAAGACAGATTTCCTTTGAACCTAAACTTGTGCAAAACTTTCTAATGGCATGTGCTACTAAATATACACTTTCGACCACATGTCCACTTCTTCCCAAATTGAAAATGTTACAGTTTGGTTCAAACGCAGAACAAACTGACTCTCTATCACGGTGTTTCCAAATAGTGTCGTTGAATTTCTTAAGCCACATCCCACTAGCCCCAGGTATAAGTGTTGATGGAGTAGAAAAAATGCGGTTTTGGAAATACTTACTAAAGCCTGGAATTTCTTTGATTTCGTTTGCAGTTCCGAGAAGACTACCAAGTAGATACTCTCTCACAAGGTCATCAGAGCGTGACCACGCATCACTTGCTATCCAGATCTTCCCTGTCATGTTAGCATTTTTAACAGCCTTAAGGATTTTCTTTACATCTTTATGTGCGCAAAACACGACGATGACCCTAGATGGCTTTTCCTTGCTGTTAATTAGATCCCTAATAACTCCTCTTTCAATATCTTTGTAAGAGCCATGAAATGGAACTTGTACATCTTGAGAGATGCAAACTCCCATCTTATGGGCATTTGTGATAAATGTTGCTCGTATTGAACGTGAGTAGCTATCATCAGTAGATATCACAGCTACGTACTTCCATCCAAACTGAATCAGAAGTTTAAGCAGAGCTTTAGCTTGAAAATTATCAGGCGGGACCGTTCTGAGAAACGTGCTGTATATTTTCTTGTTACTCAACTCCTGCGATGTAGACGCGTAGCCGATTTGTGGTATTCCATAGAGTCTCAGAACGCTGTTGACAATAGTTGAAAACATACTGTTACCAGCTCCGACAACAGTGATTAAGGAGCCATAAATCTGTTTTCTAGTTGTCAAGACTTGTTTTTCGGTTGTATTCCAAAGTGGGTTCATTTTCACTGCTGGGTTTGACAAATTGTTTCGTGCAGGTTTTCTTTCTCTTACAAAATACAGAGCTAATTTTGTTGCCTGATCTACATTGTTGCACGTGTCTCTGATATCAAATCCGAGCGTTATATTATAAGGTAGAATGCCCTCTCCGTTCACTCGATTTACTGCATAAATCATAGATTCTGCTGAGATTACTCCTGGTATAGAAATCCCATAACAAGCGTCGAATTTTGAATTTTCTTTTCTTGAATGAAGATTGCTATGAAATGAAAACAGGCCACCTAGAATCAAGTCGCCATCTTGGAAAGCTTCGTAACCGTTTCTTGAAGCCAGAACTCCCGAATAAGCACAGAGGACAGCGCCGACAAGCGGAAATATTTTAGCAATGATTTCTTGAGGACGATGCATATTCATTCATTAACAGGTAACGTATGTTCTCAATGAGTCTCAAGTCTGTCCAAACTTACCTAGTCAGAAAGTATGTTGACGGCAACTGAAAAAGGACCTTTTGGTGTAAACAAACACCTTTACTTATTTGGGTGTTTCTATTTGCACCTTTCGGTGAAACATTTTGTGGTTGGCATTTGTTGGCTCTAAGTACAAAACTAAATGACACACGCTGTGTGAGGTCATGCCAAATTTATTATACAGTGCTAGTTTTCAATGACATTGTCTTACTTGCAGTGGCTTTGCTAAGCATCAGATGATCATTAAACGAGGATCTTTATAGTCGGCTTGCATATCTGTATGCCAGAGGTATAAAGCCACGTAGACAATACTATACGTGCAGCAGCTTACAGCTGACTGAAATTGTTAGGTTTTCCTAATTGGCTTATGATTGTAGAGCTAAAACAAAAATTCGTAAGTGATTATTGCAGATTAATCGTCCGTTTGCGTCTGCTGTATGATTTTTTGATTTTGTCTAGTTGCAATCAGAAAAGTTTGCTTTCTTTCTTGGACAAAAATCAGAAACAGAGCAGCATGTTATTCGGAAATAATCAACAAATAAAATAAATAGTATATATCGTTAATCGTAGCTTTTTAATTTCAATTTGACACTTTACTCAGATTGTCACATTTGACCTCAATGTTTCGTATACCACATGGCCAACGTTAAAAATACACCCGAGGCCGAAAAGTTGTCAGGTATCTGAAAAACTCTGAAAACCGTTATCCTTTTAACTACTATTATTGGTCTTATTATTAATTAGTGCACATATATAATTGAAGTTTTGTTACGTTTTTACTTAGTAAATGTTTTACAAACTAACAGTTTATTGGCACTTTGAAAATGACAAATATGTTGGCATTGTGTTTGGAACAACCAAAGATTTGTCTTTCACGGACAAGGAGCCGACTTAGCAAATATTAATTCCATGTCTCGCCAGCTTGCATTCTCCATTTCTGGAAGTTTGGTTGAAAGTGAAAAGCGTCCTTGCAACTCTTGGTTACAGAATGCAAAACTGGTTCGAAACTTATATTGAAAATATGAAATGTATGGAAAATATCACGGATTTCCCATGATGCAACAGGGCAGAATTGTGCATCAAGGGCGATTCTTCTAAACTAACCAAAAATTACGGAAGGAGAGGAAATTTTTATAATGCTGTTGCTCTGGATTAAACACAAAAATTTAGGACGAAGGTTTTCAAAGTGCTTATTTGCCGATGTAAATTTGTATCCTTGCAGGGAAATGGACATGATGGATGATTTTCCGAAATGTTTGCTTTATTTAATATCTTCATGCAAATGACCATTTTTGTTGCTTTTGTTTATTTCTTGGTATATGTCAATCTTACTAGCAACTTGATTTTCGTACTCAAAATGTAGATTGTGACATCCAATCAATGTTTTTATACCTCATGTGATTTTGAGGAATTCATTTTACCAAAAGATATATTTAATGCCAAAAGTTGTGCAGCTCTCATGATAGTTATTTGTAAATCATAAGCTGCTTCAAAAACATGCTAGGAGCTGTAGCTGTGCATAAAACCTAAATCAAACATACTAATATATTGTATTGCTCTTTTTTTCCGAGAAGATTTATAATTTTATTTTACCATTAAAAGACTAGATCTGATTTGGGGAAATCTATTATTCAAAAATTGTTTTTTTTTTCAGATAACAAACTGAAGGAAACCTCCATTTGACATTTATTGTATATAAGGTACGGTTTTTAGTAAAACAACGCCGCCTTTCTTCTTTCTTGGTCTATATTCTTCAGTACAGCTTGGCCAACTTCCCGCTAAAATTGCCAACTAACAAAACTAATCCTTTTATACATTTTGTTTGGACTGCGTATTTGATTTAGTCTGATAAGCTAAAAGCATTTTTGATCTAGCTCATTCTAGACCAGCAACCAAATAGTGGATGCTAGTACTAAATACTAGACCACATAAATGTACTTTTCTTATAACAAAACTAACATGCTTTTTATACTAGTGGACTTGGCAATAATAATCTTAAACTTATACATCATTGCGTTACTAAAACGTTTCTTTTAATTCTCTACACGCTTTTTTTTTATTTTTTTATTTTTTATAAGAGCAATTTTATAAGAACAACGAGGCTCGAATTGGCCAAAATTTAAGAACAATTTAAGAACAATTCAGGCTGAGGCTCGATAACTATGAAAATTGTTCGGGTAGAAACTTGACTGAAACTCGTAATTTAAAGTCTTGACAACTTGCATAAGCAACTTCTTTCACTAGAGGCGCAAGCTAGAGAGAGGACAAAAGGTACTGTAATCTGAGACCTAAAGACTGTTTCAACAAATGTTCAGTGAAGATAGTTCGCTTCTAAATATAGCCGTACAATACATGTACGATGCGAGTCGTTTCGTTTTCCAATGCCTTGTTTCTATTTTGTTTTTTCTTCAATTCAAACCTCTCATAGAAATAAGAACAAATTAAGAACAATTTGAGGCTGAAGTCGCCAAAAACTTAAGAACAATGAGTCTCGGCAAAATTTACTGGTCCTTATAAAAAAAAAGCGTGTGTTCATTGAACAATTTCAGTCTTTTTAAAAATCCAATATAATAACGATAATAGTCTACATGGGGCATAACTTTGTCAACTAACAGCTATTCAAATCCAAATCTTTTTGATTTAAACTGTAAATCACGAAATCTGAATGAACAAAATACATCTTGACGTGGTTATGGATTATCAAAAACTGCGACTGCTACTCATAAGTGTCTAAGTCGTGTTGAGTCTCTTTTTTCGAACTATTTACTACATTTCTATTGTAGAACTAAAAGGCTCTTATACAAATAGTCTAAAACTAAATTTCTCACGAGAACGGACTGAATTAGCGTTCTCTAGCAAATTAACTAGCGTATGTTGCAAGTTTTTTTTTCAAATTCTATTTTTGTGTGCTATATTTAAATCTATTATCTAAACAACGAAGGTCAACAAGGTTGCTGTACGACAACCGACACCTAAAGATAATGAGGTCCGTCATTTCGAAAATTAGGAGCTTGCCATTTGTATACCGTAATAATTGAAGAAGCCAAAAAAAGCATAAAATGGTAAAAGCAAGTCCACTTAGTATATTTCTGTTCGTTTAGGCCAACATATCTGGATATGACCATAACTTGTATAGGGACACCACCATTCGAGAAGAATTCGTGAAAGATACCACGAGTATTTAATAAGAATTCGTTGAGTGCAGCCGCCTTATTTTCTTCGCAGATCCCTTTTCCGAGGAGAGGGCCTGGGATTGAGATTGCGGTCCGCTGCAAAGGAAATAATCCGGCTGATTTTAAGGCTACGAGTATGAGTGTCATGGTCACAAGGTTCTTCTTAGCCGGTCGGTTATAACACGTTTCTTCAACGGTTTATTCTTCGCTTATAGCTTTCTAGTTTGATCACAGTTGATTTCCACTTAAGCTCCAATGCAAATTGCCTTTAATTTTATACCTTAAGCTAAATATTCCAGAAATTCTGATAATGGCCGAAATTAAGAATATTGCACAACATATTTTAACATTTTCTAATTGTTAAAAACTACAATATTATGTTTTTGCAGAATGTTCCCATATTTCTGCTGACTCATTGTGACAATAGGTGCTATAATAATTCTGGTTCCTTCCTTTTGAAACTTCTAAAGTAAATACTTTGACCGCGACATTTCCGAGAATACTCTAGATTAACTTGCAGCCGTTCTGGAATTTTCTCAATCTATTTGCAAAACAATAACTAATAAATGAGCAGAATTTGTGTCAATGAGGTCACAGTGAATCCCTGAAAAGTGCGTATCAAGTCTTCAAACCAAAAGCACGTAAAGTTCACAGAATTTAAACCGGGCACTCTGCTTTTACACTCATAAGTCATTTGCTTGCCATCCCGAAGAAACCAGCCAGAAACATTATCCAGGAGAAGGCACCGGAGGGTAGCTCTGTAGAACGTCTTTCCCCAAACTAACCAATAAAGCTTGCTACAATGAGTGCTTTGGAACACTATAGATGACACAAACTTACATCCCTTACATTATCTTAGCCTGGAATCAAATCGTCTCGTCACTTAGTCGCTCAACGGTATGTCTGTCCCAGTATGAAACAAAACATCACCAACTCACGAATCGGGCTTTCAATTACTACCAACATTCCACTCGGTCCTTTCCTGCTCTAGATGCGCTCTTTGACATTATTCACGTCGATAACGTTGGTCGTCTGCCACCATCTAAGAGCTTTAACCTGACAGGTATACACACTGACTTCACCATACCGAAAAAGATGGCGCCACGCAATGCATTTTGGTAAAAGGGACAAAATATGCAAGTGTAAACACACATAGAACTCAGTTGAGATCTCGACAGATTTGCAGCAGTAGGCAAAAAATGTCTAACTACAAGTGTTGTGTTGCTTCTACTGAAGCACAAGTCACCGAAGTTCTATTCTTTTCCGAAAGTCGCAGTAGACTATGACCAGCCGCCATGTTTGTTTACATTCCTTGCATATTTTGTCCCTTTTACCATAATGCATTGCGTGGCGCCATCTTTTTTGGTATGGTAACGTTTCTGCAAGTCTGTCCCATCTTGTTCCACAGTTACAGCGTTATTATCTGGATTTGTCTTTTGTTTTGGTGTTCTGACAACAATCACTTCTGACCAAGGACGCCAGTTTGAGTCGGATCTTCGGCAGGCATTCATGATATGTGCTTGGTGAACAAGAAATCGCTCAACAGCATACACTCCTTAAGCAAGCAGCCTTGTGGAGCGTTTTCATCAACACTTCAGATAGGGACTCAAAGCTTGACTAACAGACAGTAACTGCATTGACGAGCTTCTTATTGTATGGGCTTCTGGGTATCAGAACTACCCTGAAAACTGACAGGAACTTGATATGTACTTAATAATAATAATAATAATAATAATATCAAGCACCCTTAACTTTGCAAGAACCTTCAAGATCGCTACTTGAACACCCGAAGTCCCATTGGAACAGATTAGGAAATTAGTTTTATTATTCACTAGTTTGTCACTCTTCATTAGAGTTGTTACTCCAAAGCTCTTAGAGATAAGATTTTGTTTTAGACAGATATTTATTATGTTTCTAGTATAGGAAAATTACTTTCATTATTCACTAGTTGTTAGTTTTGTTATTCACTTGTCACTTTTCATTATGTTTATTACTCCGAAGCTTTTATAGATCAGACTTTTAGATAGATATTTATTATGTTTCTAGTATATTTAGTTAATCCATACCTCCTACAGATTACTCGTTTGCGCCTGGTATGGAGCTGCTAACTTAGGCATCCGTACGTTTTATACTGCTAAATAATAATAATAATAATAATAATAATAATAATAATTTTATTTCTCCTTTATGATATAATAACAACAATAATAAGTAAGAAAACTATTTACAATGTTTTAAAATTACTGGTGAAAACGTGATATGCATAAATTGGTATTCCTTTTAGTAAAATTCTGCTTTTGGAGAATTCGTTGATAAAAATACTGCATAACAAACTAAAATTATATATAGGAGTAAAAAAAAAAACAAAAAAAACTAAAGCTAATAAATTTCTGCATGCCGCGTGTCAAGCTCTAAGTCTCCATCTTCTAAGTTAGCATTTCGTCTTTTCACAGTTCTAGATCCTCTTAGGCACAGAAGGGCTGATCTTAGGAGTGCAAAGGACACTTTGGATCTAATCCA
>JANRMR010086753.1:0-13631 GCA_025434825.1 Bergia sp. 'catenularis' | reverse complement strand
TTAGGCATCCAACATATTTCTTGGACTTCTTCATCTTCAAGGCCAGAATAAACCTTCAAAACCAAGAGAAAACTATTTCTTTGCTGATTCCTTTAACACTGAGGGCTTTAAAAATGGATGCGCGACGAACAAACGTGCGACAACAACCTTTCGCTTCAAATTTCTCACTCTCTTTGAGTGAAACAAACCCCATGTTTTCATTGAGAAACCTTGCTCGTGTCTTCCTCTAGACAATTGCTCAATTGCTTAACCCCCCCAATTGAAAATAGCCTCGATATCAAGTATTTATTGACTTGTTTTCGATTTAGCCGCTAAAGCGGCCTGTGGTGTACAGGGCACTGACGTATGCTAGCCACTAAAGTGGCCTGTGGTGGTGAAAGGGTTAATAATTAGAATCATTTTGACATGGTTTGAATTTGTAAATTTGCCATTTGACGAATTCTGAATGAAACTGAATGTGTACCAGTTCTTAAGCAGTTAATTTTGCAAACACCACCATTAAATTGACTGTGAAACTTTCACCTTCGCTGAGCTGTAATCGACAAACACCTTTTTGAATAGATGTAATTTGACCCTGCAGAGTTGACCTCGCAAAGAAATCCTTAACAAAGACAACAGCATAAAAGACTCAGCACTTGCATTTAAAAAAAGTCATTAGAATAACAAGTTACAAGATACTTCAAAACGCGCTTTGTTTGATGTTGAGAAATTTGATTTGTTAGGCCGACTTTTGTGAAAAGTATATTCAATATGTGTGGTTCTATTTGTGAGTTTCGTAGTGCACGTGGTGTGACACACGCATAAACAAATGCTTGTGTTAAATTTTGCATTTATAATTACTCTTTGTTTTTACATAAGATGTGAAACTGATCTCTTTAAAAAAGATAAGAGTCCGCTGTACAGAACTGTGTTGCAAACCTCTGAATGAAGATTATTTAAAATACTTGTTTCCAGTAGAATTATTTTATTTATATATGCAATCACCTTCACAAATAAATTTTTGAGATACTTTGACTGGCGCACTTACAAACTGGTGAGGCATTCTGGTGACTTTGCAAAATATAACCTCTGATTGTCTGAATTATCAAACATCACTTGCCTGATCCATCAGTTTCCTTTTTTCTCTTACTTCATGACCACACATGCTTACCATAACTTGTTTTACAATTTTTAAAAATTTCACAATAAACTGGGACTGGGAGAAACTGACGTGCTGTAGATTGTATTATTTTTACTCAGCAACAAAACTTTAATTTAATGAGTTACGAAATGCAACATACAAACAGTCGGAAATGTATTCTAAAATTAAGTGCCAGTAAAAATAATGATTTTTTTCTGTAGTGCTTAAAAGGGAATCAAAACAAAAATTCTTTGGTCAGGTGGTGCTTAAATTAGAGTAGAGACAGTAGTTGCTGAAATGGCCTATGTTGGTGAAAAGAATTAAATTATTTATAATTTTCTTAGGAGTTGGATTTAAATTTTAATATTAAATTTATTGTTGTCAACATTTTCTGAGTGATGATCAATGCTGAGTGACAATTCTTTATTAAAAAGGCCACTTTCAATATATTAAAATTCAGTGTCAAACAATAGACATTAACACGAGGCTCTAGTGAATATAACATAGAGTTTATATGTTTTATTCCCCAGAGAGCCTTGTCTTGATGTCAAAAATGGCCTATTATTTATCAGACATTTGCAATTTGATAATTATGTGTGGTCAAACTCTCTCATCTAATAACTGTGATTAGTGCCAGTTGTGCAATTTTCAAATTTCTCATTGAGTAGTAAAATGTTTTAAAATTAGTATTTTAATTTGTAGGGTGAGGTGTCGTACATTCGAGTGAAAGCAGCTGAAAACCCACGACCCTCTCGTAGTTACAGTCGTTCTCGCTCAAGAAGCAGGTCACCCCGAAGATCATACAGTCGGTCAAGGTCAAGATCTAGAAGCGCACGTCGATCCCCTTCACCTAGAAGATCATATTCCAGATCTCCAAGAAGATCTGCATCTCCTAGGCGCTCTCGGTCAAGATCTCGTTCCCACTCTAGTGGCAGATAAAGCTGTTGATTGTACTGTCTGGTCACTGGATCTTTGGAAAAATGCCATTAGAAAGTCATAAGAGCTGTGTTTTTTGTTAATCAAGTGAGAACTTTTAACATGCAACCTTATTTAGTCCTTAAATAGTAAAGATGACAATGTTTGAAAAGTTGATCAAATTAGGGAATTTTGTTTATTTTATGTTTCACTGAGCTGTACCTTCCCATCATAATCTACAAATCTAATGGAACTATGAGTATAAATCAAATAGTTATACCACATCATATTATTTTTGAAACACAACCTTATAAAGGATACCTGAATAGATTTATTACAATACAATATTTTCTTCCAGATAGTTTTTGGATGCCCTTGCATTTGATAAGGATTCATTGGAATGGCTAGGATATGAGCATTTCACATTCAGGAGCAGTAGCAATTTCCTCATTTCACAAAAGGAATGGATAAAAGAAACTGGATCAGATGAGAGAAAACAAATTCCCTGAATGGAATCACAAATAGGATTTCAGCTTTGAAAGGAATTCAGGATGTGGAATCAAATGGGATGCACTTGAGAATGGTATGCTGTTGGAGCCAAATACCAGTTTGATTTTGATGTACAAATGTTTTTAGTTTAAATTTTTATTTAAATGTGACCCGACCAAAATATTTGAGAATGGAAAGTCTACATCACAAGGCCAAAACTGTTCAATTTATTACTGTCAGGGAAAGATTTCCTTTGTTTTTGCCAGTTGAGGCTGAAGTATTTTTTGAATTTCTGTTGTTAGTGATTTTTACAGTTAACAGAAGTGATAAAAGAAATGAACTCTGAGAATCTTTACTTTAGATTTCACGATGGCCATGAAGTTGAAGCAAATATTTGAGACATAATTGAATATGTGTCAAGTTGGTGGGTTGTAACCATTTATTTGCTTCTAAACCACTTGTAATAATACCTGATAGAAGTTGCAAAATATTTTTCCAAAATATACAATAACAAACATTTTGTTTAAAAGCTAACACATACTCTCCCCAAAATAGGTTTCAACTACAATTTATTGAATTAAAGGCTGTTTGTCTTTTCAACTGATATGATATTGGACATAACAATACCTAGATTCCTAAGTTTTGGCAAATAGGTTGAAGTTGTGTTTGCATTTTGTGCATTCTAAAAGTAAGTAAGTGGTTGGATGAGGAATTGAAGTAATTCCATTTATAAGCAAGCTTACTGACAAGGTTACTTGTTTTGCCATAACAGATAAGGATTCATTCTTTCTGTTTGTGGAGAGGAATCACTCAGTGGGCACAGGAAAACAAACACTTGCATTCATTGAGAGGGATAGGATAGGGAATTAAGGAGGAAGCAAACTTCACACCTTAATACACAGGAAGGGATCCTGGAAGTCTAGTTATTTCGGATTCAGGAAAGGGCTCTCATCAAAAGAGGTCAGAAGAAAAAAGTATTTCCAGTCTCAAACAACATGGAGCTGCATTGGTCAGTTTCTGTTTTAAAAGGCAGCACCAGCTGGAATATTCAGGAAGGTGGTATGACAGGGTGTTTTTACAATGATCGATTCCTAAGTTTAAGTTGCATTTTCAGTATTTAATTTCAGTGATTAGAGTTGTGTTTTGGACCATCGAAATTGACTTAACTTTTAGAAATTCGAGACCTGAGGTTTTGTGTTCTAATTTTGTGTGAGGACTTGAAGTAAGAATACTAGTAAAACATTTCCACTGAAATCCAAAGCGATGGCTTTTTAAGGGCTTAAGGTTTGCTACTAATCATTTTTCTTTCAGGATGAAAAGATCAGGAAATGGAAAGGAAAATCAAAAGTGAATTTGGAAATAAAGATTTAACTTGCACTAAATCTTGTTGAATATTATTGTGTCAATGTATTATGAGACTTGCAGGGTCCCCGCAGTCCATGAAAAACCTGGAAAGTTAGGGAATTCCCAAAACGTTTTGCAGGGTCACTAGTAGTTTGTGTTGTTCTGTTAATATTTATATTGGATACAAAAAGCTTCAATCTTCATGTTGCATTCCGCTGTTTTTCGTGTGGATTGCAATGGCTCTACATCAAGCATTTCATCCTAGTCTGTGATTGGCCAGAAGATAAACACAGACAGCCAATCAAGATCCTGTTTTCTTGAACAATTTTTACTATTTGGTACTTTGTTGGGAAATCCTTCAAAACCTGGAAAGTCAGGGAAAATAATTCATCTGTGTCAGTGAAAATCCTAGAAAACATTTCAAAAGTTGTAGAGTTGTCATGACAATAGTAAGGGGGAACCCTGACTTGTATGCTTCCTGCTCATCAGAGACAGATAAATGCTATAGTTTTTATTGCAAATTAACCAAACGTCAGATAAATATTGATGAACAAACTGGATTTGTCCACCATCTGAGCAGCTACTCCACTTCTCTTTGGATACTGTAATGACTAAAGTATCTGTTGCTTGCCCAGTCTGGGGTAGGAGTTATTAAAGTTTCAATTGTAATTGTATGTTGCACTAGTGTTTGAAGTTGTGTATCTTTATTTAGAACTGCCAGTTCCCTTGTGCCAGTAACAAAAACCTTTCCAAGTATCAAGACTATTGTCCTTTTTATGAACAGTCTGTATGCCCAGATTAAAATCAAAAGTGAAAAAGGGTATCCTGTTTATAGCCAGGTCACTAAAGGGCAGCACAACCCTTGATAGCTCATATGTGGGAGTACCACCTCCCCCCTTCCGTCTCTAGGCGGTGCGTGTTGAGTCATTCTCACCTGCAGGGAACAACAATGTTAAGAAATTTTGTACCCCCTTTATAAAACGCCCAAGCAAAGAATGTACCTCCCCTCTTAAAATAATTTTGCATTAAAAACCAGGAGAACCTGGGAACGAGTTTCTATTTTGAACACAAAAAGGCCTTATTTCAAAATTGTGACTCCATTTTGCATATAAATCAAAGTTTGACACCAAAGTCGAACAAAACTGTAATAATGCCAAAGAAAAGTAACTTGTGTCACTTCCTTGCAATTCACAAGTGAAAAACGTACCCTACGTTAATCGTTCAGAAATTAAAAATGTTTCCCCCCTCCAAATGTTAGTGGGTAGATAAACTGCTACTCGGTAACTTGCTGGCTTTCAAAAGTGAACAAACCGCCGAAGAGCGACGGCGTCAGTAGGTCGCCTTATTGGAAAGTATTAAACCGGACTGGTTAGTAAGTCGCCATATTGGAAAGTGCTGTACTTCAATATTGCGCATTTGACGAAGAAACCGGCTTCAGCGAGGGAAGTTTCAAATGATTTTTAAAAATGTAACCCCTCCCTCTCCCCTTTGTGCGAAATGAATGAGTTTGCGGTTTTGCAGAAAATGTCGCCTTTTCTTCACATCTAACTGTTTTTGATTATTTGATCAAGGCGGGTGAAATGTTTTTGAAAGATAATTTGCAGTTTAGTCATTGAGATTGGCCAAAACTGAATAATGATAACGGGTTTAAATAGAAAATGAATAGACTAATGGGGTTTGAAATATTCGGAATGATGTCGGGCCAATGGAATAGTGAATAACTTTTTTATTTACTTACATTTTCGACAAGAAATAATGAGTAGTCGAGGTCCAATTATTCAGCTTCCAACCCAGTTTAGTCCTTAAAAACAACTGGATATGTATAGTTTTAATTTTAACGAGCCAGGAGAGTGATTTTGCTCCGTTGCTAACCATTTAGGAACAAAATAATTTAAGCGCAACTTCAAGTGAATGCAACTCGAAACGCTTGAAAAGTTGTTTTACAAAGCGAATGAAACTACTCGGTAAACAAAGCCTTCTTGAGCAAATAAAACTGTCGAAGTGAAACATGCAACCGATGGCAAATAGAATTTCGGAACCTCGGCAACCGTGAAAAACGACGACTAGCTACTCTAACGGTGGGTGTGGTCATAGTTTCACAAGTAGATCGCTGAATTAGTGTAATTTCATTTGAAAATTATCGTATTTTTACGTGTGTTCAGATACGAAATTTCTGTAGTTTATATCAGTAATGTATTGTTGATGAAGTGTATTCATATTTTTATTAAAGTCATATCTGAGTAATACAGGAGGGATTGCTTAAGTCGCAATATTCCTTGATCACTAGAATTTAACTATACAGGCTTTTTTATGAGAACAGCTATATATAAAAACGTGGCCCCAAACTTTAACACCCAAAATTTAAGAACATTTTGGAACTGGGAAGACTCGGATCTACTGACAAGGTATTAAAACTCGTTTCTCAAAGTTTTGTTCTTGTAACATTTACTGTTTGGCCATGTAAAACGGATTGCTAAAAAAACGAGCATCTCCACATCTTGTGCAATTAAATGTACAGCATTCAATCTGTCCGCCGAACAGTGAACGTGAATGCAAGTTTCCAACGACCCAACAGATTGGAATTGGCAACCTGACACGCATCTTCGGTACAAGAACAAAATTAAGAACAATTTGAGGCTGAAAAAAGCTCAAAAAAGTTATCAACACTGAGCTTCGACCAAAATATCTGGTTCTTATAAAAAAGCGTGTATTCCCTAGCATGTTCCCTAAAACATTACTTTAGGAGAAGGGGGTCTAAATCGAGATTTTGCGTACACTTTTTTAGGGAGAGGTAGGAAAGTACGTACGGTTTGTACATCGTTAATAATTGTGAATGACCCCTAATTCATTTGGCGAGACTCGAGTTCTCGGAACTATTTTATTTTACTTGACAACCCTTTCACTTCGGTGACGAAAAGGGCGCAAGCAACGACACGGAAAACCTTTGGATTCACAGTTTGAAGCCCGAGTGTATTGCTGCAATTCCACACAACAGGTTTTCATAAGAGACGATAGAGAAACCAGCATCTTCTATCATCGTTGAAAATTCCTCCTACAAACGAAACAAAAGAAAGAATCGGATTTCATGCAGTCACTCGTCCAGCTAAGTGATATGTATAACTACTAATGAACTCTCATAAAACAGCTGTGGTATATTCGACGGTTGGTTTAAATGAATGGTGTCCCCGGAGGTTACATCGGGAAACGGTCACTACTATTGCGCTCTAGAACACTAGAGTGGAGTGATTGATGGTAAGGGGAATGAATGATAAGGTTGGAAATCGTGGGCAATTCGGTACGATGTGGAGAAAGGAATGAAAATATGCGATACTTCTGGAATATTTCCAAACAAGGCACAAAGTCATCTAATCTAATTGCATACTCCCAAATTTCGATTTCTCTAAAATACTGGGAGGGCTGGTCGAGCGAGGTGCGTTTAAAGCCTAAGCGAGTGAGAAGGCACTTTTTAGGATCTTGTGGCAGGTAGGGCGGACTGTTTAATACTAGCCAGTGTGTCAAAAGATACAACTTCACAAAGGAAGTCGGTTCCATACTCTAACAGTGGTGCTGGTGGTGGAATGTGTTCTCTCCTACTATCCAAAGAACCAGGGAGTTGCCAATTAACAATACCTTTATGAAGCTTCTAAAAAAAGAACTGACTGGCTTAACAAGCGTCTACGTTCCAAGGTATCCCAACCAAAAGAACTTCACAAAAGTAATGGTACTTGTAGTGTGTTTGTAGTCACTGCAAACAAAACGATTACTCAAGACGATTGGTATTTGTATCGGTGTAAGGATTCTCCGAAGAAGAGGCCTATTCGAGTGTGGGTCTAACCAGCATCATATATAGGCTTTCTCTTTGACTTTCCTGTTAGATGGTTTCAATGATCTTATTATTCCAAAGGTCTTGTTTGCCTTTGCAGCTGCTTTAGTGCAATGTGCTCTCCAGTGGAGAGCTTCGGAGCACTTGATACTAATTAGGTAGTCGCATTGGGAATCCTCTAATAGCGCCTCTGAATTTGCAGAATATGTATATTCAAAGGGTTTAGGCTTGCTCATACACAAGATACAGTCTCCTCCGAATGTTACACCCTACCAGCTATTTGTCTCGGAGCAGGAGGTTTTGTCTGATTTATCTAAGTTGGCTACAAATGAAGCAGTACGACCAGATGGTATCTCTAACAGACTGCTCAAAGAGTTTGCTCCAGAGTTCGCGCCCATAAAACGAGACATCTATAATCGATCATTGAGGGAAGGGTTCCTGCCGGATGCCTTGAAAAGGTCCATCATATTCCCACTGCCAAAGGTCCCTCCTCCGCAAGACATTAAGACAGATCTGAGACCCATAGTATTAAGTAGCTGTCTAGCAAAAGTCTTAGAAGGTTTCACTCTCAGGAGGCTGCTAAAGCAAGTGAACGCTCAGATTGCAATATGCACGGCACGGCCACTCAACCACCCATGCATTGATTTATTTAGTGCATGCAATATACGAGGCTAGCAGTGGATACGGGAAACTGTAGTATTCGTACATTTTAATACAGAAGTAATGTTAGCTCGATCTTGGAATATGCTTTACAAGTGTGGCAGAACATCCCTGTTATTTATGACATTTCTCTGAAAGAATAGAGTCCGTGCAGGAGAGGGCATTTAGAATCATTTACCTTGACAGTTCTTACAAGCAGACGCGAGTTTTTATGTCGTGACTGATATGAATAAGAACAGTGACCACCCATTATCATTCCTGGTGTCCGTTCCTGAACACATAATTATACCATATAACTTAAGATCTGGCGCTGTACGACCAATCACTAAATTGAGAAGAAGTAAGAGAACTGAGGACTTTTTTTACGTTTAGATACCAGTAACTGTAATTAGATAAGAACCGGGAACATAATATAATTTATATGTAGTTATTACCATTAGTTAGTAGCATTTTAAAATTGTGTTTAAATTGTATCCTGTTTAATTGTATATACCACTTGTTAATTCAGTTTACCCTGCAAGAGAGTGGAATAAACGACTATTATTATTATTATTAAGACTGAGGGGAATCACCCGTAGGATGTACAATAAATCAAATAGACTGAATAATGTTTTAACGTTAACATAATACGATGTCTGAAAGATGTTGACGAAGTTTTGAATGTTGTAATTGTCCGTTTGGCGGGGAAAATTGCTCAGGTTATCATTGCTTAAATCAGGGTTCTCACTCGGCCTAGCTGAACATGAAATTCAAGGACCTTTTCAAACAAATTCAAGGACCGTGTGCGGCAATTTAAACTTGAAAGTTTTCCTAATTTTGCTGCATTTAATCATCAAAACAGTGCAGGTGACATGGGTTAGACTTCCACATCTATGCTGACGATACGCAGTTGTACCTTGCTTTCGACACTAACTCGGTTCAAGATAGAGCTGAAGGTCTCGCCGCTGTACAAGATGTAATTGTCGATATCAAGGACTGGCTGTCCATGAATATGTTGAAGTTTAACATTGGCAAGACTGATCTTATTACGATAGGCTTATCCCAACAGTTGACTAAATTAGAAGACCCAATTGTCATCAATCTTGATAACATTAATATAACAACTGCGGAAACTGTAAAAAACCTAGGAGTTAGCATGGATTTCAACCTAAAATTTAATTCCCATGTTAAGAAGATCGTTAAAACGTCAATGTACCATTTACGTAACATTGCGAGAATCCGCAGATATCAGACAACTGAAGCCTCTAGATCTCTTGTACACGCCCTCGTCACATCTCGTCTTGATTATTGCAAGTCGCTACTTTCTGGATGCAAAAAGTCCCTAGTAAAACGACTTCAACTTGTTCAAAACTTTGCTGCCCGCGTTATCTGTAAGATCGCCAAATACAAACACATAACCCCTGTTCTAAAACGATTACACTGGTTACCAGTGCACGCAAGAATTGAATTCAAGATTCAACACTCACTCACAAATGTCTGAATGGCACCGGTCCTCAGTACCTCTTGGAACTTCTGAAGAAACGAATCGCTAAACACTGAGATCTACAAACAGCTCATTTCTTGAAATGCCCAAGACTAGGTCCAGGGCAGAAAAAAGCCAGGCGGATCGCGCCTTTTCTATCTGCGCCCCAAAACTGTGGAATGACCTTCCACATAACATCAAGTCGAGTGTTTCTAGAAGCTGTTTTAAACGACTACTCAAGACTCATTTATTTCAAAAATATTTTTAGTTTCATCAGATGTCTTTTAGATTCTTTTATTCCAGTAAATTTTTTAAGGATGTAAATCAGTGTCTTCAGTTGAATCTTTCATGAGAAAAGGCACTTAAAAAACTTTATTATTATTATTATTAAATATTTTAGGTAATTGAAATGATTTTCTAGAAAACTGTTTGTATCAGTTTGAGTTTGCATAAGTTTGATATTCGCTTCCATACTAAATTTCTAGTAATTGATCAATTTGAAAAGATCAATAAAACTAACAATACTGCACAAAATAGGTGTTACTTTCTATATGAACAACCTAATTGAGAACGAGGATGACAAATTAAGAGCAAGCTTATGCTAAGGTTCAGAACCAATTGAATATTTCCCATTTAGTTGATGAAGTTACCAACGTCCACTCCGTTAGTTTCATCAGTGTTTTATTATGTCGCAAATGCATGAACTCGGGTAAGTTTATACGGCTGTGCTATTCTGAACATGAACTGAGTTATAAGACAGCAAAAATATTCTTGCAACAAACATTTCACCGTATATACTGTATCTGCCGTTTAAGAAAATATAACAATGGTTACAAACCTGGTCTGGAAATTGTCTGATGCTCTCAACCAAATACTGGTAAGATTTCCAGTCCTGTGCTACAACCTCGCCCATCACTGGAATCACTTCAAATGAGTACTTGTTGTAAAGCCTGTAATTAAAAAACATGTAAATTTAAAGAGGAATTTCGTTAGTCAAACTGAAAAATACACATTTGCTACCGTCAACTCACAGCTAGCCCACAGTGCAAGTTAATCTATAAATGGTGTTCCGCTATCTTGGTTAGCTTACAAAATAGCTTGTAAGGGCAAAACGTAACAAGCACAGCATTGCACAAAATAAAGAGATTAATAAGCAAATATTTTCGAGCCATCTTTGCGAGTCTCGGGTCCAATTCAGCCAGTATTTCTCGAGATTTTTGATTCTGAATTTTCCTCTTACAATTATATTGCAGGTAAGACACTCTGCGCCACTTCCTCAAAATGTCGCTCGCAAAAGAATAGAAAGGCAAAACGTTTTTCTTCAAAGGCTTTTCCACAAATCCAATCCATACTTGCCCCTGATTTTCACCTCGCTTGAAGCAATTCAACGAACGACACGATGTGTTTGTCACTATTGTTGGCTGTTTTTGAAAAAATTGCACTCCATGGGGAGGTCACAGTCATTCACAGCTTGCAAAAAATCCATCTGTCCCTCCTCCCACGGGGCCGATGGCCTTTCCAGGTTTGTTCTTATCACAGACAACCCGAGCTTACAGTTGGTATTGAGTCCGGCAGAGCGATATGGGTGACTGAGTTGATTTTATGAGGCTTTGTAAGGGAATAAATACGAAAGTCTGGGCGTTTTCAAAAGGAGTTGCTTATTAAAGTGAATGGTGAACTGGTATATGGCAGTAACACCAACAAGCAACACATAACATGTAGAAACGGATACCCACAATAATGCTGCAGTTGAAGTTTACACTTTTAATGGAGTAAATGCATAATTATTGGGGAATCGTTTGAGACTTCACTTAGCGTTTCTCCAAAAGGTGTCGGAAATCTCTGTAAACTGATGCTCAAAGTTTATTCCTTGTAAATATATAGAGAATATTTCACGGTTGCGACAAGATATGGATTTTATCTTCGAGTGGGCGCCATGCTGTGCTTTCAGAAAGAACGACAGGTTATTGCTATGAAAACTCTAAATACAAACGTGTAAAAATACAAATGTGTTCGTGCAAATATAGTATAAAAATACAATGCTTTCAACATTTCCATGGCAATTGAACCTAACTTTTTGTCGTACGCGCGACAGGATTCAATGAAGGCGGGAAGTGTGACGTCACAGTAATATTTTCACTAGTGAAAATATGGAAAATATCCTACTCGAGACCCGGATGTAGTTTCATATGGATTCTACGAGAGGTTTATTTTCCAGTAATACACTGTTTCCCATATAATAAAATAGTTTATCCCTGTTTTTTATTTTAAGTTACATAATATTATTTCAAGGGGCCGGGCACCGAGTGTAATCGGTTACTTGATGAATAAACAGAATTTTTGAAAAACCTCACGATTAGTTTTTTTTTTTGTAAAGCTAACCACGCGAGCCTGAGCTGAACTAGAGTCATGAAATCGCACAAGCTTTCCGAACGAACTCTTCCGACGAGTACATACGAACATTTGTACATCGTCAAATTGTACAAAACTTCAGGAAAACTGACAGTGTACGAAAAAGAATTTTGGAGTCCTGGTGCCTAAAATTATTAGAAAATGGGCTTCCGCGGTGTTTTGAAATTCTGAGCCGGGTAACGAAACAAATAACGCGTAAGTTTTTTTCATATTCCATGCACGTGTTCCAATTTATGCAAAACTGATGGCAAAGTATTTGAGAGAAACTTTTATTGTGTTACTTTTATTGAACCTTTGGAGTTCAACAGTACGATTACCACGTCTAAAATGAAGAAAAGAAGATGTCATATCACAACTACACAGAACACACCCAAATATACCCCAGCTTGTAAAACATATATTGGCTGTTTTTATACTAGAGACGGATTATCCGTCTGGGCGAACTTGGGCAAACTTAATATTTAGTGCGTCTGATTATTCATCTTAGTATAAATACGGGCACGAAGACGCATTATCCGTCCAGACAAATTATCTCCGTTGTGCGTCTGTGAAGACGATAATCAAGATTAGATTCTACGTCCGGACACACTTTCAGTACTTGTCGTAGTTCGTCCCGTATTTATACTGGAGACGTAGAATAGCAGACGGATAATTCGTCTGGACGGATTATCCGTCTCTAGTATAAAAACAGCCATTCACACAATATAATGCAACTATTGTCATAAATGCGCGAAACACATGCTAATTAATGAAAACAAGAACACGTGAATACCACTCCAGAGCTGGGTTGTTAACTCTACTGAACTCTAAGCAGAGAAATCTGCCTCCTGGAACCAACACCCTCCGTGCTTCTCTTAGTGCCTGTATTAAAAAAAACAGCAAAATGTTTCTTGTTATTTTACAGAAATATTCAGTAGAACATATGGATTTGTTCAGTCGTTAATAAAGTAGTTACCAAAGAAGGGTCAGACCAGATGTAGCAAACTAAAGACAACCTCGACAAAGTTTGATACCCCTCTGAGAAGAGACAATGCTATTTATTGTACGTCATATTTAGTATCTAAACTGACTGCTTCCCAAACAGTTACTTGCTGTTCATTATACACATAACTCGAGCTGCTTTTTTGTTATGTAATGTTTGTTAACCCAAAGTCACTTTGCCGTGACAGAATATGCCCACTATCACAACAGAATATTGCAACCATCAAAATGGACTGTTGCCTACCACAACATGCAATGCAATATCGACCACCATCATGCCGGCCCAAAGGCTGGCATTTGTAACCCCGGGCTTAGTGGCTTAAAGTTACTGCACACCTTGAGCGGTGTTTTTGGTTATCAGTCCGTAGCTCCGTTAATATGCGTCGGATACCCATAAACCTATATATCACTGGAAAGCTTATAAA
>JANRMR010086642.1:0-13632 GCA_025434825.1 Bergia sp. 'catenularis' | reverse complement strand
CGTTGTGACAGTGAGGAATATGATATGCAATGCCAATGTTGTGACAATCAAGGGTGCAAGAACATTGTCATTTTGTGGATCGAGTATTGATCAAATGATCAATTCTGATATGTCGATCGTTTCATCTGTTTATACACTTCTGTTATCTATTTATTTGCCCTGAGAAGACAATAAATAAAGAAACTTAGCTTCGTCTTTGCCTTTTTGTGAATATATTCATTTCCGGTCAAACTGGGAATGTTGAATTGAAAGCATACTGACTATTCTAACAGACCGCGGCTAATGTAACTGCTATATATTCACTCAAATCTAGCTAATGTGTCTGTTAATATCAACCGCTGGTATGGGACCCTGATTGAGTGTTGCGTACGATATTATATTTTAACTTAATGCGTTAATGGAGGAGACGCAAGAGAAAAATAACGGGGTAGGAAACCACTCGTCCGCCGCTATAATTGAATTATTTTGACAGTGCCTAGGCCACTTTGCGTACACGATGATGACAGATATACCAGTTACGTCATGCTCATGTACAGACTAAAGTACCTCCAAAGTTGCAACATGATGCCATGTAGAGGTATATATACCGTATAATAGCAAAAGCGGGTTTTATTTTTTTCCATATACATACGATTATGTAACGGTATACATTCATGATTATGTAATGATATACACTGAAGCTTATACATAAGCATGAGTGATCGCATGTTACACCAGGAAACTGAAGTGGACCACTATCTGCTGCATATAAACCACTGGAAATATACCAATATTGGCTGCATTGCTATATCATCTTACACTAACGCTCTAAGAAATAAACTAAGGTTACCTACCCGTGTATAGCTGGCACCGTCTACCTGTGTGCTCCGCACTGCAGTTGCAAACGAAATCGACACTTGCGTTTGTATTAATTTCAATACAAGTTCCACCGTCCATGCAGGGGCTCGAGGCACATGGATGTGTTGGTGGAGGAGGTGTAAGGGGAACATTGACCAAGTCATATGCCGAACAGTTGACCACTGGGGGGTTGTTTGGACATTCACAACGGTAGCCGTATTGGTGTGGCAAACACAGATGGCTACAACCACTGGTGCCCAAATTGCAGGGGTGCAGATCTTCGGAGACAAAAAAAGTCAACTTTAATATTCTTCTTACAAACCACACACAATGTAAGTTGTTGTTGTTGTGCGATTTAAGGATGTAAACCCACATAGAAATATCTTTAAGGTAGAGTACAAGATTCTCCCATCCTGCTTCTAATAAAATGCATGGAGAATAGTAAGGAGAACAAAGGAATTCATGATTTAACACTTTGGAAATTTGAAAGAGCTAACGAAGGGTTTCCAAAATTTGGAAAGCAAGTTGTTCTGTAGCAGGTTTGTACTGCAACATTCATTGTAAACCAGAGCCTTACAAATCTTGGAAATGGCGGAAGCTACATTTATCTTAAATATCAGTTATTTTTTTCGAATACTGTGGACCAGCTAATTTTTAAAACCCTCTTCCAGGGATGTTAATCCACGACTTTAAGGGAGCCCAGGAGCATGCTACTTGGAAAATTTTGAGGATAACGTCTTCTGAAATGGCAAGGAAAACGTTTAAGATTGAAAAAATACAAAAGTATTCTTTTCTATTAATTAAAAAGAACTTAAGGGGGAAAAATGTAATTTCACATTATACAATTTGTGGTGAAGGGAGACTAAAAGACTAGTTTTTGTATAATACGGGGAGGTTTCAAAACGGAAAAGAAAAACAAGTTGGTAAATCTGTAATATATACTATCAAATTATTACATATCAGCTGAAAAGCCCCAACCATTCCAAAAACTGTTCATTACCGGCGACCACATGCAACAGTGCCATTAAGAAGGAATATTTACACAACTGTTACCCAAGCTGCAAACCTTTCTGAAGCGTTTAGGGTGGACCAGTCGTGTAACACGTTTGTGTTCTTCTACACGCACCGGAAAACAAAAAGCTATGCCAATATTTAAACAAATCCCAAATCGGTGCGTATAAGGGTCGGCCATTAAATATAGCAAGAGGAGAAGGGGGGTCCCAAGTATAATTTGCTGAAAATGAGAAAACCTTCACAGTTTACTTCCTAGAAAGTCTGAGGTAGTTGGTTGTATTAGATTGGTAATCTTTCAAAACTCGCCCAAAATTGAATAAAAACTTTCGAATTATGTTTATGGTGTGGGTTAAAATAAGTAAAAAATAAGATAGGTGTAAAGATCAGAAAAAGGAAGAAAAATGGATAAATTAGGCCTGGAAATACGATTTAAAACAAAAATAAGAATATGAAGAGATCAAGCTGTAGGAAACCAAGAGATCAAAAATAACCATCTACTCCAACAAGCATCCTCCATTTGTTTTTGATAACAGAAACTGCTTCTGGTCCCATGTTAGACAACATAAAATCAACGTTGTTTCATCACATGTGGCCTATATTGACGTTCTTGAATTAACTCAAATTCAAAAGGTGGGTAACTCAGTTTAATATCTAAATGTTTCTTTTTATAAGGAACTTCAATACCTTTTGGGTTCGATCGTGTCACACAAACTGATGTCCCGATGTTGCACACGTACAACTCTCACTATTTAGCTATTGGCTAAAGTCGACTGTATCATCTATAGTAAATGCTTCTTTCTGGATTTTTAGTTTTACGTAAATTTTTGTGAGTTTATTGTTATACTTTCAAATGATGAAAAAGAATTATTTGTACTTATGATATGTAGACACAAATTTAAATTTAAAAAAATATATATTTTATAGTGTTTAAAACATGTTAAGAAGTGAGTACATCTACCAGATACACGCATCTATTCGAATTAATCTATACGAAATGAAATAGATGTCCTGTGCTTTTCATTAAAAAAGTGTAAAGATACGGACAAGAAATGAAAGAAATCGACACAGACAATAAGAATAATAAAAGATCAAATAAAATTGTCAGACAGTCTTACTAGCAGGCGGTGTAACGTTCTTGTAGACGTGAATACCCCTTATTGTGGAGAAAAATGATCGATGAACGGTCGCAACTATATTTCCAGTTTGTTTATCCACCTCGTAGACGAACTGACGGACGATTCCGTTATTTGTGAGGTAAAAGTTCTTCTCATCCAATGCCAATCCAAATGGATTTGTAAGTGAGGGCAGGTGGGACAATTCTGTTAGCTGAAAAATAACATTAAGTTACTGACAGTGCTATTTAGCTGTCTATCTATCTATCTATCTATCTATCTATCTATCTATCTATCTATCTATCTATCTATCTATCTATCTATCTATCTATATATCTATCAACCAATCAATAATTCTCGTCCTTCACTGTTTAATATTCTTTTTTATTTTTAAGATCATAGACTAAGCCCCTCAGTGCACTATCATATCTGGCCTTTATCAGTTTACAAACTAACATATTTGTAGTTACTCACCCAATTAGTATGAACGTATTATTATTATTATTATTATTAGTAGTAGTAGTAGTAGTAGTAGTAGTAATAGTAGAAGTAGTAGTAGTAATAGTAGTAGTAGTAATAGTAGTAGTAGTAGTAATAGTAGTAGTAGTAGTAATAGTAGTAGTAGTAGTAGTAGTAGTAGTAGTAGCAGTAGTAGTAGTAATAGTAGCAGTAGCAGTAGCAGTAGTAATAGTAGTAGTAGTAATAGTAATAGTAGTAGTAGTAGTAGTAGTAGTAGTAGTAGCAGTACTAGTAGCAGCCGTGGCAGTAGCAGTAGGGACTTTAAGCAGCTGGTACGGCTACGGCTCAGACAACGTCGGCTGAGAACCGACTTTCTGTTTTTGTCTTTTTTTTTCGTTTACCATTCATATCCTTTTTATTGTTGTTTGTATGAAGGAGTACGAATCGAGTAAACGGTAGGTTCTGGTTGAAAGGCCGAACCAATAACGAGACAATTTGTATATGGACGTTCATGTTCTCTAGAAAACCCCAAATCAGTGTTTTTCACGTTGTAGTTTTGAACTCGATGGTGGCCAGGTGGTCAGCTTGGTGCATGTTCACGTGCAGTGGATTGTCTTTTGTAATTAGCCCTTTTGTTTTACATCTTTCTCGTGGACGTAGCCGTAGTGGTTGCTTAAACTCCCTAGTAGCAGTAGTAGTAGTAGCAGTATTATTATTAGTAGTAGTAATGGTATTTACAAATTCTAGAGCAACTCACAATTCTTGTGTCGGTAGTAATATAGTAGGCCGCATTAAACCCGCGGTCAGTAAAGTAAACTCGGCGAGTGTGTCTGTCATAACGGAGCCCGTGAGGACAATGAGTGCTAAATAGGCCCCACTGGTGTAATATTTTCCTTTCCTGTCCGGTCATCGATGCCGTTTCTAAGCTTGGACGATCTCCACAGGAAGAAAAATAAAGCTTCCTAAATAGAAAACAAGTTCATATGAGTTGTAATTTAATTAATTGCAATCAATTCTTCACTCAATTGTATTTCATCTTACCCAGTATCAATATCTTAAGACTTAAGAAACAAGTTCACAATCACCATCAGAATACGTTACCAACTGCAAAACCAACCTCATGTAAACTTGCACAGATGGTCTACAGTTCTTATCAAAATTGTATTCAGCATTTCAGTCACAGTAAGTAGCCAAAGAATTTTAAAATCGTTTTAAAATCGTTTTATAACTACTCTATAAAGTTTCAATATATCAAAACAGCTTTTATCTAAAAGATACATACATACATACATTCATACATACATACTTACATAGGTTGGATTACAAGTAGTAAATGTTTGCCCCAGTGACTTATAAAGTCGACCAGTAATTAAGCCATACAAAGAACACAACAATATTATTTCTATATGAAAGGATTTTTAAGCTGCCCATCCCCTCCCCTCCCCTCCCTCCTCTCCCACTCTTCTACTTACGCCTCCCGTGTGTCCAGCGCAATATCGTACGGTTTGGTGACGTTAAACAACACTCTTCTGAATGAACCTTTCATGTTGACCACTTCAAGCGTGTTTAAATTATTGTCGCTGAAGTATAGGTTTCGCGCAACACCGTCCACAGCCAGGCCTTGGGGTGAGCTCAGTCCTGAAACAACTACACGAAAGTTGCTCCCATTCAAGAAAGCTCGTGATATGGTGCCGTCGAATGTGTCTGTCCAGTAGACCATCTGATCCTGGTAGTCATAATCAACAGCGGCAGGATTGTTTGCAATTACAGGAACAGAGGAGATGCGAGGATTTTTGACATTTAATGGAACTTTCAACAGCAGACCGAAAACATTCCTTTCCTCAACAACTAACAGGAACTCCTCATAGAAACCTGTAAAGCCGGAAAATATATATATCAAGTCCTTGCCGAGAGAGAAAACATAAACAAACAGTCATAAAATACAATAGGTAAATACGACGAGACACGGGACAAATCACACCACAGAATCGGGATGATATCATTGTTATATTTTGATTCAGCATATTAATATTTGAATCCACAGTTCAACAGAATATGACACCATTAGTCACTAACTGAAAAATATATGATCTTGCCATGTCAAAAAATGTGGAGAAATGAGCTCTAAATCTATTTAGTTTATAGGAATTTCTATTGGTATGGTTATAGATAATAGTCATATATTTATCGTAATTACTTCAAAAACAAAACAAAAATGCATTCAACATGTCACGTTTGTCATTCGACAGGTTTTCTTTTGTTTTGCCAGCTTAATAATTTGACGATGAAACAAAGTTTCTTCGTTGGAAAAAGACAAACCAAATCTTGGGGTTTTTTGGGTTTCGAAGGTAAAAATTTCGGTATCTAAAACAGCCGCCAAACGAGATGCTATTTCATCACGTAAATACGCATGAATGTCCGGAAGTGATTTGCACCGAATAGTAGCCATCAGACCGGGCAATATGTGCTATTTAATATATTACTGGTATGGTATATACTAATGATAATATTCAGTAATATTCCGTAATACATGTTTGTCAACGGGAATGTCAAATAGAGGAGAAGAATATTTTATTAGATATCAAACCAGTGAATAAGAGTCGTAAAGTTATGTTTTGAAAGAAAACAAAAAAAATTATTTTCAGTCCTGATATGAGTCTAGAATTTGATTTCAATAATATTAATTATAAGCAGGTCCTTAACCTTTTATCTGTACTTCAGAGCTCCACTAACTTACATGATTTCCCAGTGCCATTTGTTGACACCATTCCGTCGGGACAAAGACAGAAGTGTCCTTGACTTTCGCGTGACTGGACGCAGAGATGACTGCAGTTTCCATTGTTGTCCAAACAAGGGCTGTATCCTGCAAATATAAGAACCCGGAGTGTTGAATACATACATACACACACCTACATCCATCCATCCATCCATACATACATACATACATACATACACATACAACATACATAGAGACAGACAGACAGAGATTTGTACGTAAATCAAGCACAGCCACAACATTTTGATACGTTTTCTTTAAGATTTGAGAAGCAAGTCTCTTACAGAAAAAGGATGTTTTCAATGCCCAAACACTCATTACCATTAACAATCAAAAATATGTACCTTTGTACACGGTGGAGTTGGCTACAATCCCTCTTGGAGTTGTTTGATCAGTTAGGAAAGATGTACATGTTCCCGAAGTTTTGGAACATTGGTATACTGAACCTTTTACACCGGTGTTTGCCTTGTCAGTTACCCAAAAGTAATCACCCTGTAAAGTCATGCCTGTAAGAGCTACTGCGTTTGGCACGTCTGCGAGCTTCGTTACTGCAAAGGTTGACAGTGATAGACAAGAAATTTGTTTTGCTCTCTCTTCAACCCAACACAAGCGGTTTGCTTCTAAGCCCAGTGTCAATCCATTCGGGTAGACCTGGCCGATCGAAGCTATAATTCGCCTGTTCTTGCCATCCAAATCAGCGCGAATTATTGTGTGGTTCAAACCAGACCACGCTGCGACGTAAATATATCTGAAGAAGGGCATAGCGAAAATAGTATATATGCTTAAATTATCAAGGTCAATGAAGAATGATATGTAATGAAAACTGTTAGACAATGTGAAAATTATTAAAACATGTTGAGGAAGTACATATGTTGAAACCATTATTAAAGTGTACTTAGTGAGAACACTGAACCGTAAAACACAAATTACCTGATTTTGTTGCTTAAAATTGGGAAAGTTAAATCAGCATCGAAATTTCCTCCAGAGGAGATGGGTTGCCTTTGTGTCATTTTTTCAACCCTTCTAATTTAGGTCTTTGTACAATTATGTCATTGGATTAGAGATTGAAAGTTTGTTAAAGAAACTATTGATAATATTTGTCACCATTTTTTTATTTGTTTTACTGCTAAAAGCGTTTGTTTACGACTGGTTACGTCGTGAATGAGCATCGGCGAACATAAGATCTATTAATTTAATGAATCCAAAAGTGAAACTGCAGAAATATCGAAATTGTCCAATCAGAGCGCAAAACTCGGTTTACTTGCAAAATGGCGTAAACTTGCTCGTAACGAAAATCAAAGACTTTAGCAACTATAACTTGCCAAGTCCTTTAAGCTAGGATAATACTTACTTATTTGGTAAATCCAGGGCAATGCTCTTTGGCGTTGAAATATTAGCAAGCAAAGTAGTTCTGTATGAACCGTCCATCCTGGCCAGCTCAACAACGTTGTTTGCGCTGTCTACCCAGTACATAACATTTACTATGGTATCCAAGGCCAATGAGTCGGGCTTTTCCACATTCCTTATTAACTGATCTGAGAAAAAATGTCAACAAAATTCGTCATAAAATCCCCCGTATAAGCCATGGAAGAACTTCATAATTCTAATATAAGCTTATGGCGCTGACATTTTTTGTTCGTTAGAAGTTTGGGGTGGGCTTCTAATTCAACTGAACGGAGCTTTAGCGCGTTGCGTTGTTAGGCAAAAGAAGCGGTCCAATCGATCCCAGGTTCCCTTGCTGCGAGACAGACTGGAGAACCAAGATAGCTGCCGTTTGCTTTTCAAGTCAATAGGTAGGTCATATAAAACACTATAAAGTAATAGTACACCAATGCTTATTTGGCTAAAGGTCTTCAGTTTGGCATTGAAAAAACAGAAACTGATACTGGTTCTTTTATCAAAAAAGCTGGAGAGTTTCAAGCTCAATGGCATAAAGATAATCTTGACAGAGCTTCGTAGAAGTTGAAGTTATTGCTGTCTGATCGCAGTCACAAATTAAAATTACAAATCATATCAGAAGTAACACAAAAATCATTGTCAAAAAGTTATTTTTGTATCTATTTTTTTCATTTTCGCATAATGTCCTTAGATGACTTGCTCGAGCGCTCATTGGCTTAAATTTGGCAAGCTCTCACTGGATTGGTGGAAAGGCTTCTATCGGGGGCTTCTCGTGTACTGACGATGAATTATAACTTATCCACTGAACTTTCAAGAGGTTTTCTTACAAAATATGACAGACTTCTGTCAGATTTTGCTAGCCGGTGTTGCAATATGCTTCCATGGTTAACCTGGCAAGGCGTCAAAATACCTTTTTTAGCATTTAAAGGTGTTTAAAACGAAATTTTGTGAGCCCGTACTTTATTGTTAAATTTAGTTCAAGAACAAGTAGGAGATCATTTGATTTGGGGTGAATTGTAGTTGTAGCATCCATTGCATAGCAATATTAATTAGTTAATGTACCCATTAGTGAATAGGTCAGTCCGTGTGGGTAGTTATTTAAATCATTTGGTAACAAACTTCAGCTATCAATAAATGATAACGTATGCTGACTAGGAAACTCAATAGAAGATACAACATGGCTTACCTTGCTCGCTGCCATCCAATTTTGCTCTATTAATGTCTTTATATTCGTCATCTGTCCAGTAGATAAACCCGTTCTCCTCGTCATAGGCAAGGGCGTTTGGCTTTTCGATAAACGATAGAGGAAGTACTACTTTTGAGCTTGCCTCTTCTGAATAAAACTTGCTGATCTTGGATGTCTCTGCCAGGAAAATGTGGTCAACATGTTCTGAAAACAAAAGGTAATAAAAGATAAGTGGAGTAAGCATCGGTGGGATAGGAGAAACATTGGCGAATCAACAGCTTTAGAAATATGAATTAAAATGAAGAAAGATTTAAACTAGAAAAACGATTGCAAACGCAATGTAAACCTTTGATTTATAACAGTAGCAGTGGCAGTGATAATGATAACGATGATAGAGTACAATGATAATAATATTGAAATTAACAGAGCACAATGATAATAACAACAACATCAACTACAATAGCAATATACATTGAAAATGTTAATAATGAAACAACAACATAAATTGCAATGGCAATACACATTGACAAAAATAATGATATTGATGCTAGCACTTGCAATTGCATGATACAACATACCGTGGCAATATCATGACACAACAATGGCGATTACATGACCCAGTGCCATATAGTAAAGGCAATGGCAGTTGAAAATGCAATTGTAAATGTCAATGGCAAAGAAAAAAAGTAATAGCAAAGTCAACGGCGAATATAACGTAAACAGAAGTAACAGTACAAGCATTAGGCCACGAATCTGAAGTGTCCTGATTAGAGGAGTAGTGACTTGACAAAAATGTTTGCCTTATCGCTAATCTACACGGCAAAACAATCTTTTTAAATCGAAAAGCTAAGGAACCAGTTATTGGTACTGAACGGCCAACTGGACTTTTGATGATTGTTTCTGCCATTTTCCGAGAAACACGAGGTTTTAAGTATTTGCTGTCGATGACGTTAACGTTTACCTTGATGTTGGTGATTAAAGAGATTAAGCATCGAGTTTACGGCAAACGGCAAACGTCAGATTCCCGATTACGTTTTGTCAAAATAAATATTAAGAATATGAGAATAGTACAAAATAGTTCCAATGTTTGTGGCAAACACCGAACTACTTAACCAGCAAACCGTAAACGGCAAATGAGAGGAAATCATGGTAACGAGGTCACTTCTGCCGTTTGCCGTTTGCCGTAAACACGATTCTTAGTCTATCTAATTAGTATTGACAACGATAAAATGATTACCATACAAGACAACGACAACACCAGTTGTAGTGGTAATCGCCATGAAAACATTTTTAACTAAATAACTCTGCTACTTCTGACAGGCTTTTTGAACATTCTTTCTCAGTGTAAAATATAATAACGATCATTAGCTTATGAAATGACTTACTCTCACAAGTTGATCCAACAAACTTGTGTCCATCCGGGCATATGCAAGTTTTATCGGATGGTTTGGTGACACAGATAGCATCGCCACAGCCACCGTTGTTGGTGGTGCAAGCACCGACCGCTAAAAGGAAAATAACAAAACGCAATTTTAAACAAAATAGCAGAAACCTAGTGACACAACCTTAATTACCAATCAGTGTTTTGCCGCAGAGGAAGAGGAGGGCACGAATTGGACAGTCTCACTGAGCGGGGACACAGACATCTGGTACACCGAACATTTACAAGCTTACAAGCTCAGTTTCAATAAATAACTAGTATCAAATTAATTATCTGGATCTGAAAGTTGGCTACCAAGTTTGGCTCTAGTGCGAATAAACTATCAAAACAGAACTATAATCAAAATGTCAAATTCCTCGACCTTTTTCGATACACCGTCCCTAGGGCAAACATATAGTCTCGGATTTATACTCCTAACAGCATCTTGGGCCTGTATGTAATTATGCACTGAGAGCCTGTGTTAGGGTTAGGGTTAGGGTCAGGGTTAGGGTTATATTTGTCAGACACAAACGATGTGATTCGTCGATTCAAATTATATATTGGTCCTCAATGCAAACCAAGTACTTCTTTGTTTGTTAGTCTTCACCTATTTCATTAACAATGGCCAGAATCGTTTCCTCTCCGACCGGCTGAACCCGATCTGGATAGGCTTGAAAATGCAACGAGCCATTTATCTTACGGTTTCAGTTGTTTCAATGTGTGGCTGTACCTTAAACGATCTAGGTAGAAAAATCATGATTACGTACTTGGAGCTGGGCTGGCTTTTAGCGAGTATCCACAAATGCCCCTCGGTGTCAGCAAACCTGATACAATTTTAGTGACGTACCCGGATGTCTTATCCAAACGATAGACGGCGCCATCATTAAACCCATCACCGGATTCCACGATGTATAGATAATTCAAAATGTCGGTCATTGCAAGATTATGAACGGCAAAATTTAGTGTTTGTAATGTTATAATTTGAGAAACGTGGTTTAATAGAACATAACGGATCTTCTTTGTAACTTCCTCAGCCCAGTACAGGCGATTGTTAGCCTTATCTAGAACAAGTCCCACTGGCTGCGACGGGCCGACTCTGGCCAGCACGAGAGGATTCTTGCCATCCATGTCAACTCGCACTATGGTGTGGTTTGCTCCAGCTGGACAACTTGAAATATACATGTATCTGTGGTGAAAATGGAGAGCGGCATACTTAAGTAATGGAACCCACCCATACGAGACAGGTTCGCAGGTTGGCTGCGACGCGCCAACTCGGTATAAGCTGAAGAAAACAGATTATATTGGACCATGGGGAAAATTGGTCGAGTAACTGACAATATTATGCAACAGTTTCGACATTTTAGTGTGTCAAACTTGTGGTCACTAGTCACCCCGTTTCCATAGCAACCCATTTTTAAATGGCAGGTCTTTCTTTTTTTCTCCTATTTTCAGAGTTTTCTTTAGTTATTCCAATTTTCCTCATTTTATATGCGTGCATTTTATGGATTTTACTTTTTTTCAATTCATCTCAACATATTTTCAATCATTTTACGTCAATTGGGACACTCTTTGGCGTCATCAAAAAATCCGAGATGTCCACCATACAATTTTAAGATGGTGGGTTTATGACGTCACATGACGTCATAGCTGACAAAACAATATATTCTTAAATTAGTTTTCACTTAAGGTTTTACCATGGCAAATTTAGTATTAATACCTTTAATAGTTTTGGGGTTATAGGCCGCGAGCAATTTCAGCCCCCCCCCTCCTCCTAGTCCAAGGAACCCAAAAAAACCTTGTCTGAATAGGATTACAACCCTCTTTCTCAACCACTAGTACGGACTACTCCAGCTTAGATAATTCCATAAAGTCGTAATTAGTAAATGCTACATTCCCTGAAAAAAAAATGCTTTCAAGCTATGCCTTACCCAGCTTGTAGGTCAAGTGCAATACTCTTTGGGTTTTTTATCGTCGCAATTGTCTTCTTACGAGTTATGCTACCCTCCAAGTTTGCAATCAGAATTCTATCTTCCACCTCTTCCGTAATATACAGGTTTTTCGCCGTTGAATCAAAAGCCACTCTTGACAAACCTCTAACATTCGATGTTACCTCCACAGACAGTGTCGCGTTGAAGTTGGTCATGTAGACTGCTCCTCTGAGGTTGTCGGTCCAGTAGACGCGTTTGTTGTCCGCATCACAAGCAATGCCAATCGGATTGAAGGAGTCGCTCGGGTTAAAAATGTACGAGGAGAAGGTATTACTTATCCATACCTTTTTCATAATCGATCGTCCAGGTTCGGTTACGATGAAGAAGTCAGTTAATTCTTGGGAGTAAAAATACATTCGTCAGTCGTTAAAACACGTACAGCGTCTCCTTTATAATAAAAATAAACTATGAGAAAACTAACCTTGGCACGTTAATCCATCCGATTTGGGGACTTTTCCGCTAGGACAGAAACATTTTCTGCTACCTCTGGTACTGAGCAAGCACAGATCGCTGCAGTTTCCATTGTTCACTGAGCAAGCAGTGCTCCCTACAAAGGTCAAGTGAGAAGAACTGAACAGACTGCTTAAGTCTGGTACATACTTTCGAGATAAGCATAAGCACAAACATAGCTTTCTTCTGCTTGTGCTTATATACACTTTATGCACTAGTGTGAATAAGGCTTAAAATAGGCGAGGGCCCTTTGGAGTGTAGCCCAAGCCAGAGGAAAGGACGGAGAAAGGGGAAAAACAGATTCAGCAAAAGCAGTCAGAATGAAAGATCAAATGTACGACGGAGCCCTGTGAACATTTATTAACATATGACCCACCCCTTTGGGTTTGTGAATAGGATGAACGCAGAGAGCGCAAAGCATTAATGGGAAATACTTTTGTTCACTTTCTTTGATACAGACGTGGCTATTTAAAAGCAAAACCGATTTGAAAGAGAAATCTACGTTATATAACTAATATGAACAAAGAAACACAACAGTGAAAGTTATGATATCTGACAAAAAGTATGGAGCAATGTTTTGCTTTAAAAAAGTGGGGTACTAACTGCAAAGGAGAAGTAATGCAGTCCAAATGAGACACTATTTTTCAAATTTTTTGTATTGAGCTTTTTCATCAGCCATAGACCATAAGATTGGCGTTAAAATGTTTAACTGATGCAAAAGTATTTTAAACAACGATGATGCAACAGTTTACAATAACAACAACAACATTAATAATAATTATATTAATAATAATAATAGTTATAATAATAGCACATGCTCCGCCAAGAAAATCAACCCTTCACACTTGCAAAATGAGCTTCTATCACCCCCACGTGACGCTGACGTCACGCTCTTCGGTGACTGGCTCAACTGTTTTGGGAGGGCAAAACAAATCAAAACACAAAAATCAACACGGAGGTCGATCGACTCACAAATTGTGCTAGTGAAGAAG
>JANRMR010086641.1:0-18268 GCA_025434825.1 Bergia sp. 'catenularis' | reverse complement strand
TCCTGTCGATATGGTCCCCCAAGAGAGGACCCCTTCCTTGTCCCTACCACTGTCCTCCGTATCCTGTCGATATGGTCCCCCAAGAGAGGACCCCTTCCTTGTCCCTACCACTGTCCTCCGTATCCTGTCGATATGGTCACCCAAGAGAGGACCCCTTCCTTGTCCCTACCACTGTCCTCCGTATCCTGTCGATATGGTCACCCAAGAGAGGACCCCTTCCTTGTCCCTACCACTGTCCTCTGTTCCTCGCTTGGATATGAGACGATAAAAAAGGATGAGCATTAAGGTTAGAGTTAGCGTTAGGTTTAGGGTCAGGTCAGGTTAGGATTATGGCTAGGGTTAAAATTAGGATTGGGTTAGGATAAGGTTAGGGCTAGGGTTAGGGTTAGGGTTAAGATTAGGATTAGAATTAGGATTAGGTTAGGATAAGGTTGGGGTTAGGGTTAAGGTCAGGATTAGGATTAGGATTAGGTTAAGGATTAAGGTTAAGGTTAAGATTAGGGTACGGATTAGTTTAGTTTTGGGTTTTGGATCCACAATTTACAACATGACTCGTTGACCCATTGGAGTTAGGGTTAAGGTTGGGGCTAGGCTTATGTTATGGTTAGGGATAGGATTAGGCTTAAGGTTAAGACTAGAATAAGGTACTGTTCAATTATTTAAAACTTTCTGTAGTCCAGTAAATGTGTTTTATAACACTGGTCATACATCTGAATCACACAATAACTACAAAGATTGAAATTTGGAAATTTGGCTCATTGACCTATGACTCACAAGATTCATGAAAACAACAACCTCCTTCAGTTATTTGTGCTCTATGTTTGTCCTTGCTTTCTCAAGTCCCCAATCATATACAATGTTTTTTTTAATCTCAACTCTCCTCCTTTTTAATTATATGTTCCCATTCACAAACCTTTTTACATGAACCCGTCTTCCGTCTCTCAGTTTACTCTTTTAAAACACGATGTCCTATGTCCCGTATGCTTTTACAATTTTTCCGTATTAGTGCACAAAATCAAGTAGTAAACTCCTTTCTATTTTTTATATAGTTTTTATACATTGCTTTTTATTATATTTGCTCTATTGTAGCTTATATCCGTTTTGTTTTTCTTGTGTTTTTTTGCCAAAAACCTGATGCGAACAAACTTGAAAGCTTCAATTTCTTCAGTCCCTGTTCTATAAACCAATGCTTTTAGTACAACTTGTTTGATCGTATGGGAGTTCAGGTGTTACTCAGAATCAGAGACTGGTTTGTTTTTGGTCTACCGTTTGAGTCGGATTTTCGCAGCTTGCCTTGTGAGTTTCGCAAGCTGCCGCACTTTTGTTTCGTGGAATTTGTTTTTATCGTTAGGATTCCAAAATGGCAAATGCTGTGTTTGTCAGTCTATAGTGAACTTAGTTTTGAGCTAAACTTTTGAAAATATTCAGTGGCTCGTTTGGTCGCCTGCTTACGTAAGTGAGAGCAAACATTGACATCAGTTGCCTGCAGCTGCAATAACGTGATATCTCGATGATGTCTGAGGACGACAGCAGAAATTCGTTGCAGATTATCTTTCCTCATTCCTCTACTCTTCCATCTCACACACAAGTCTTCACATTGAAAATTTTGCAACCTCAGCTCGTTAAAAAGAGGTAACTACTTTTAAAACTTGAGCGTGTCTGAGTAAGTAAATAGCGGAACATTAACAACAAATGCCATCGCATGATTTATATATTCGATTTTCAAGCAAACGAACCGAATCTAAATTCTATAGCGGGCCATACAGAAGAGTGTACTGGTGTTTGTCACTTGCACACGTAGCCTACATTCACTTTTTTATCTTCAAAATCTTTTGGTTGCGGAAAAAGGCAAGGTGCCTTTGAAAGTTGTCAAAACGTATTAGAAAGATAATTTAACTTGTGAATTGTTAAAGTACATAAAAACGGTTTTGACATATCTTAACATTGGCTTTTGTTAACTTTGAGGGTTTTTAATTAACATTTGTGGAGGAGGAGATATCATTTGTTTCTTTCCGTAACACCTTTTTTGAATATTTAAATGAAACATATTGAAACCAGATTTTTCTTTTGCTTATTTGCACACGACTTTGTTATACGAATCTGAGAAATTCGAAAATCCTTTTTATCACAGATAAAATATACCTCCGGCAAACCAATATTAATATGGATTATACCCTTAATAAATTATACTATGGACTATTTATTTGTTCTGTCGTTTGACCCGGTGCTTTTGAAACGCCATAAAGGGTCAAAAACACGATTGCGATGCCAACTAAACGTCAAACTTCACAAGAAGTTTTGTTTGAATTGAGACTTGGACATAATTAACTCTCAACATGGTTTTGGCGCACCAGCAATGACATTAGCGTTTAACCTGTGTGATTGCAGCTATTCTGTTTCTTCGTGGTTACATTCTCCAACATGTTAAATTCTGCTGATTGCGTGGATATTATAAGCCAAGGTTTTGGTGCACATGTTGTCGATTTATTGGAAGCAGTTTTAGTAAAACTTATGGTTGGCCAATTTATAATCGTTGTTCCTTTTATTTCATTTTCACCTCATGTACATTAATTACAAAATTTTCCGTCAGAAATTTGTGTTGTAAAGATAGCTAACTCATTTAACTCCATTTCAAGTTTTGTTAATTTACACTACGAAAGAACCATCATTGTATTTTGCTGATAAAGCTTGGAGCAATTCTCTGTAACATTATCATCCGATTATTCTTCTTGAACGACTGAGAAATACCTTTATTGCGGTTAAGTTTTATTATTTGTGCCGGCAAAAAATGTCCGTTCAAACCTTTTCCATAATATCCAAAATATTGACTTTTCTCGCGTAGCGATAGTGTCATCACCCGGGGGTGCGGGGAGGAGTACTTCCTATAGTTGGGCTAATAGGGATTGTGCCACTGGATGGGGTCGCCGTATTTTCATCAGTGACTAGAATAGGGGCGCTTTTCAACACGTTCGCCTAAGTGGCACTGGGAAGACCTTGAGTCTCATCAAATGTGACTGCAATTCGTCTCGAATTAGTTCTTAAAACAATCTGATTGCGCTTTTGAAAGTTTATGAATTACAACACTGTTAAAAGCTCTTCCATGGCTAGAAATTATAGTGACAAGTGACTAAGATGGGTTCTATGATTTTCTACAAAAGTGACTATTATGGGGTAGGGCGTCTGAAGGGCCAGCGGCACATACCTAGCAAAAGACAGGTCCAGTCCTCCCGCGGAGGGGAGGGGGGGGGGAGGTCATCACCAAATTAACAGTGACTGAACACTTGGAGTCACGTTAAAAAATGAACCATGTTTAAAGGCGATAAAGTCGTACGGAGATGCTGACTATAACCTATGTTGTGTGTTTTGTTAAAAAAGCAACTGGGCAACAATTTTAAGACAATATGGTATGTGAATGAGAGAGCCTTTACTTACTGTTTTCAAACATTTGACATTATTTACGCAGTCAAGAAATAAGACATAATAGGTAAAAGCTACTCAGGATTATACATGCTCTCCTGGGAAATTTTAAAACTATAGGTCCTCTGAAATCACAGTTCAGGCATTTTGGGGATAATATACGGCATTTTGTCAAACACAATTTGCAGTTCCTGGCCTACATGTTTATATAAGGGACGGCTACACCACTGGTAGTAGTGTGTGTGGTGGGGTATTGTTGTTTATAGATGGGGGAGAACTTTAAAAACATCTATTGCTTCATTGTCTCACGTGTACTAGTACTGAGCGGGGATTGCTGTCTTGTCCGCTGTTTGAAACAAATTAAACAGTTAAAGTAAGTAGACGATAATCCTCGCGTTCTGAAGAAAACAATTGAGAAATGTAACTGGAATTTTTCATACTAAATATCTATCAAGAATTTTTAATCGGATCCCTTGAGAACGCTTCGCGAATTAAACAGATAGAAAATCACAAGCATGATTCTCTGAGAATAAATTTTCAGTGTTCTATAATTTTAAGTTATTAAAGCGCAATAAGTCAGATGTCAATTTTAAAGTGTATTTACTAAAGTAGCATGCATTTTCACAACTTACACTTCTGTTTTGACCTTTTTCACTTCCGTGCACTGGAAAGGGTCAACATTTTACCCACGATAAGCTAAACTGATTTTGGCTCAATTTTCGATTTTACATAGCTGGATGGATTTCCTAACAGTATTTCAAAATTATTTCATAAGGGATCGTCTGGGGGAAGAAAGATTTAGGGGGATTTCCACAAATCTTTGTGGAGAACGGAAGCAGCAAACAACCAAAATTGGTATAAATTATGGGGGGAGGGGGGAGGATTGTCAAGTCAATATTTAATGATGTTCCAAGAAAAATACTCCGACCGACCCCCTTCCCCGACCCCGAAAGTAAAAAATGACCTGTTCCCAGGAACACCGTAAGTTTTCATAGATGAAAAAACTTAACATAACCCATTTGACTGAACTCCACAAAGCTTACTAACATCACTCGGCCTGTTTTATCCCAAGCAGAGTGCCACAGGAGGCTGAACTCCTGCACGACAGTGACGTCACTGAATACAGCAGACAACAACCTCTCTGTCGTCACAGCAACAAGCTCCAGTTCTTTTGATGGGAAACATTCCTTCACGGATTACACGTCATCAAACTCAAGTCAGGACAAGAATTGTCTTCTTAAGGGAACAAAACTGATCGTGTTATTTGAGTACCAGGCTAGCGCGTTCGACGACTTGAGCGTGAGGCCTGGGGAGTATGTATATGCTAACCTCAAAGACCAAATAGCTCCCGACTGGGTTTGGGTGTATTCTCCTCGAAAGAAACGAACAGGTTACATACCACAAGACTATGTTAAAGAGCCAGTTGTCACAGAAATATAATATGAAGAAAAGGAGAGGAGGGGGAGGGGGAGAGGGGGGAGGGGGGGCAGGGGTTATAAGAATTTGTATTGATAAGAGTTTTTCACTTGAAAGTTATGAAAACAGGCATTTGGATTTTATTCCTTCACGCTGAAATTGTAACGTCTCTGCATACTTTTGTATTGAACATGCATTCCTTATTATCTACTGAAAGATCACTTTTACTACAACAATCTGTTTATCGTTGTGAGTGTTACATTTTAGACGTTCTCTGGTTAGCAATTATACTATTACAAATTGTATTACTTTCGTAAATCTAGGGGTCGAAGAGAGGGAGGGGTTAGTGGGTTTCAGCTTCCCCCCTCTCCTCTATCCCACCCACTTTTTTTACTTTTAAAGCAGCTGCGCGGTCCCTGAAATTGCAATTGTCTTTCGTACGTTGAAGTTTTATAATAAACCGGAACAAATTTTCTATCAAAATAGACAACATTTCGAAACTTGTGAAGTTTCCACGATGTAAGCCTGCTTCACACTTGTGGTATAAGAAGAAACGTAAGCATCAGCATAGTGGTTAACGTAAGCATAAGCATTAACTTAAACATAAGCATAATCATAAGCTAAGCAGAAGTGTATACATAATCATAATCATAACCATAATCATCATCATAACCATAACTATAATCATAATCATAACCATAATCATAATCATAACCATAATCATAATCATAATCATAACCATAATCATCATCATAACCATAACTATAATCATCATCATAACCATAACTATAATCATAATCATAATCATAACCATAATCATAATCATAACCATAATCATAACCATAACCATAATCATAACCATAAGCAACCATAATCATAATCATAATCATAATCATAACCATTATCATAATCATAATCACAATCATAATTATAATCATAATCATAACCAAAACCATAACCATAATCATAATCATAACCATAATTATAATCATAACCATTATCATAATCATAATCACAATCATAATTATAATCATAATCATAACCATAACCATAACCATAACCATAATCATAATCATAACCATAATTATAATCATAACCATTATCATAATCATAATCACAATCATAATCATAACCATAATCATAATCATAATCATAGTCATAATCACAATCATAATCATAATCATAATCATGATCATAATCATAATCATAACCATAACCATAACCATAATCACAATCATAATCAATATCATAATCATAATCATAACCATAATCATAGTCATAATCATAATCATAAGCATAAAAGTAAACATAAACGTTAGCGTAAGCATAAACTAAGCTGATCATAAACTAAGCATAAGCGCATACATAAGTATAACGTAAGCATAAGCACAAGGAAAAACACAAGAACGAATATAAACAAACATAAGTAAAACATAAGCATAGGAAACTTAGGTAAGAAAGGAAAAGACAAAAAAATACTTGTGTGAACATTTTCCATCTCTACGTACACTTGGTATTTCTTTCACGTTTTCTTAGTCGTTTTAATCTCATATGATAGTGCTTATCTCACAAGTGTGAATCAGGCTTTAGGCTTGATACAGCCTCTTCAGTCATTCTCTTGCCCATGGTAATACAATCAACTGAAGCAGAAGAAAGTTATCTTTCTACATTCTTTATTATCTGCTAATCTAATTAATGAAATGAGCATTTCCATGGTACTGTAGAATCTAAGGAGTTTCACAACAAAACAATTCAAATTGACTTTGTATTATATTTATCTAAAAAACATTAACATTCTCTACTTTTGGAGGTTTGACTGCCCAAGAGCCAGATACAAACAAACATAATTCCTGAAAGACTGATAGTGTAGTTTTTGTGCACTCAGTACTTCAAATTTATAATATATTATTAAGAGAAGCTTCTGATTTGAAGATTCGAAGTATAAATATATAATATGTGTATAGAAATTTAATAGAAATGAACAAATCTTGCTTAAAGGTGCACCTCAAACTGACTTTCTACCCGTCGTTCGAAGTCCGTTCTATTGAACGCATTTGTAAATGTATATTATGAACTTTGAACTTTTTTTGTTTAAAGTGGATTGATATTTATACAACTAAAAGCAATGCTTTTTTTACGCAATTGATTAAATTTATAATTGGCTTTGAAGCCGTATTAACCTAAGACTGCTCTTCGTTCGGTGTGCAAGTTCTTTTTGGCGCGGTCACACAGAGTCTCCAAAGAAAACCTTGATAACTGCAGGGCTATTACCTCGAGGTGTAAGTTTTCTGACGTTAACATTCACCGTACATTATCTGAATAGAATGACTTCACATGGTCAGTAAGCTCGCATTTTATGCTCGCATTTGCGGTTGTTGGGAAATTTCAGCAAACCTTTTTTTACTTGAATGACTGTTCTAAGAGTGAAGCGTATTAAAGCATTGGTTACCTAGAATCCGATGTTTTTAGCACATGGAAAAGATTATAGCTTCACACATAAAACTAGGTGAAGCCAATTCTGAGAGAGTGTGTAAATCTTTAGATTTGGACGACAAGGTCCGGTTCCTCAAAAACCGATGAACGCTAAGCCAGGATTAGGACTAATTTTGGATTAGCTTATTTGAAGCTCTGATTAGTTACGGTGGAACCCCGACTTACGGTCACCTCGTTAATACAGCCACCTCGTCAATACGGCCACCTTGTTATTGGGACCACATTTTTGTCCCGGCGAAACACCCAATGCAAGTTTACAATAGGAAAACCCTGTTTATGCTGGGTGGGTGAAAAGCGGACCAGTTGACAGACCACGCTTAACTTCCCGAGTCGTCTCTCGGTCATAGAATCCAATGGTGGGTTAATCCTTTCACTCCCACCTGGTTTATCAACATCTATACTCTCCTTACAGTATCCACATAAAACCAGTTCATTGGTTGCGAGAATTAAGCAATTGATCATCCAAATTCTCTATGAATTGCAAAATTCTCCCTAATTTTTAATAAGAAAAGTATGGAGACAAGTAATGAGATTTTAGCAACAATGTATCGTTTGGCAAGGGTTAACTTGTAATCCTGGTTTAGCGTTAATTGGTTTTCGAGGAACCAGGCTCAGGCTGTTTCACTACACGTACTTTTCTAAGGTTATAAATTGCTTTGGCCGAGTGCCAGTCTTGTTATCCTTCTTACACATTGGACACTGTTCCTTGTTCCTCTCTGTTGAGGGCACCCTATGCAGGGGGCACGCATCAACTAATGATAGGATAGGGCTGCAGTAGTTCGTAGTACAAATAGGTTTTCCAGTCCCCTCCAACGACGAACGGCTGACCGCGGTAGAGTCTGTATCTGTGGAGCCTGGACGCGACGATCGTTTACTTTTTGAGTCATCCGAAAGATGCCTTTGATCAGAATCTGCAACAGTTTCTTGAGCTGCACGTCGCGCTACTTGTTCATTGGCAAGCATTAGATCAGTGGATAATATCTCCTGCGTTCGCCTTCGTCCTTCCTTCACACAGGTTTGCAACTTGATGCTACTTTTTTGGACTTTGCCGGATCTCTTTGCAGCAGAATTGGCTGTTTCTTCTTCGCCATCGAAACTGTTAACAAAACTGGCGACGCGGATCATGAGGCCGGTATCCTCGTCCTCCCTCGAATCCAAGACGGGGCTTGTATTTAAAACTAAGGGCGAGGGTGTCTGTTGGTTGATATTCTTTTCGTTGCTTGCGTCAGGGATTTCACTGCCCTCGGGGGAAGATCTCTCTGCGTGTGGTGGGGGCTTTTCGTGTTGGCCTATTGAGTCTAGCGACGTATCACCGAAGGAAGATTTCGAAGAAGCTGCTGTGGACTTTTCCAGGCTTCTCTTACTTGGAAGATCAGAGATCGAGAAAGGAAGAGCGTTGCCGAGCGTGTTTTCCGTTTGGTTAAGTGTTATCTTCTCTTCTGACATTTTCTTGCCTCGAAGTTGCATGCAGGCTTTTCGTAGGAGAATGTTCTCCTTCTTTAGATCTATGTTCTGTTCTTGAACTTTCGCAAGTGATTCAATGAGGTTATCATTTTCATCTTCCAATTGGTTATATTCCTTTTTCAGTTCTGGAATTTTGTTTATAACGGCTTGCATTTTCGTCTTTTCTTCTACGTTAATCCGAATTTCAGCAGAAAGACTTGCAAGTTTCTCTTGCATTTCTTGCTCTTTGACCTGCGAGGTATTTGCGAGTTCTTCTTTGTGCAGTGCTTGCTCTTCAAGCTTTTTGTGAACTTCGTCAAGACTTTCCATCAGTCTTTCTTTTTCTTGTTTTATCTTATTCTCCTCTGCTGTGCGATCATTCAACGACTGTTCTAAGTTCTCGACTTTTTTCTCAAGCTCACTGACTGTATCTCTGCTACTTTCTAACTCGCTTTTCAGTTCTTTTATTTTCTTCACTGCTTCTTCTTTCTGCTCTACTAGATAATTCGAGGACATTTCATATTCGGCTCTCTTTGTATGCAGATTATGAATTTTCAATTTATTCTCTTCGTTCACTCTCTCAAGCTTTTCCTTTTCGGTTTCTGCTTCGCAGAGTTTCTTTCCAAGATCTTCCCGTTCGCTACGAATATCTTTCATTTGGTCGCCCAGTTTCTGATTATGTCTCATCAGCGAGTCGTGCTTCCTCTGCAGCTCCGCGATCCGTTCGTCTTTTTTTGTCAAACGTGATGTCAAATCCTTATTCTCGTTCTCCAGCTTGATCTTGAAAGCATATGTATCAGTCACGAGCTTATTTTTCTCTTCTACCGCCTCATTTAAGCTATTTTCCAGGGTCTTGCAGCGAGCTTGAAGCCCAAATACATCTTGTTGTTTCAACTTCACGACATCTTCTTTGTCCCGAAATTTTGTTTCCAGCAGCTTGTACCTCATTTCTAAGGCGGCTTTTGCACACGTTAGTTCGTTCTTCTCTCTTCGTATTATCGTCAAGTCATCAAAGCTATCAACATTATCTTCATTTTGTAATGTTGCTTCATTCTCCATGTATATTCTCGTATTTTCTAGTTCTTCTTTTGTAATTTGTCTGTCCTCCTGTAGTCGTTGTATTTCTTGTTTCATTTCACTCAGACTTTCCCTTAATGACTGCTGTACATTTTCTGATTGTTTTAGTGTCTTTTCAAGGTTTTCGATGTTCCTACTTTCAGATTGCAATCGCTTCTGCAACTTTTGATTTTCATTTCTTATGTCGACCAACTCACGGTCCTTTGAAATTTTGTCTTTCTCTAAGGTGTTTACTCGCTTGACAAAATCCTCGTTTTCAGCTTGGAGTTTATTGTTAGTTTTCACAGAATTGATTAAGTTCCCTTTTCCTTTGACCCGTTCTTCTGTCAAACACCTTTCTAACGATTTCATTTTTTGCTGAAGTTTGTCAAAGCTTTGGCACAGTTGCTCAATTCTGTCGCTTCCATCAACACATGGATCTGTTATGTCGTTACTTGCTTCCCCAGTGGCCTCAATCGTTTTCTGTTCCTTGGGGGAGGCGCTCTTTCTTAGTGGAACATTTTCCAATTCATTTTGAGCAAATTCCATGTCAATTAGCTGTCGAAGTTTATCAATTTCCAAACTCAAATTATCGATAATTTCTCTTAGAGTTGACTTGCTAGCCTCTACTCGTTTCAGCTTCTTTAAAAGGCGTTCGTTTTCTTTCAACGCTTTGTCCAAGTTACTTCGGAGTTGTTTCTTTTCCTCATTCATTTTATCAACAGTCTCTCTAACATTGTCGTGTTCTCCGTGAAAGGTATTTGATTTGCTCTGAAGGTTCCCCACTTCGTCTTTGGTTCGCTGTAAGAGTTCAGACGTTTTCCCAATAGCATCTAACATCTCTGACTCCGCCTTACGAAGAGTTCCCTTAAGTTCCTTGACCGTTGAGAAAGAAGTCCGATTTCTCTCATAAGCAAGAAAAGATGAAAGCTGCTTTCTAAGTCTTGTGTACTCCTCTTCTAGTTCGTTTATATTGTCCTGAAATCGCTTTTTCTCTTGTTGATGGAGTCTTTCTTTTTGTTTTAACTCGCGTTCTTTATCAGTTACTTCGTGCTGCAAGTCAAACAGCTCCTCTCTCACATTTTTCAGATCTTTTTGAAGTTCATGAATATACGACTCCAATTCTGAAATTTCTTTCTGTGCATTTGACAAAGTTCTAGAACGGAACGCAGTTTCCTCCTCCGTGAAATGCATTGGTTTCTCTCCTAGCTTGAGATTTGGAACTTGCGCCATATCAGGGATTTCCGCACATGTAACTTCCTCGTTCTCTGCGACAAAAACCTCCTCTTTCAAAATCGATGTATTCTGAAGTTGTTCGTTTTGCTGGCATAGTTTCTCGATTCGACCTCGAAGGGTTTTAATTTCATCGCTGGATTCTTCCAGCTGTTTGTTTAGACACTCGACATTCTTGGTTATGGCTTCATTTTCTTTCGTCTGAAGTTCGTGCGCTTCCCTTAATTTTTCTGTATCTTCCTCAAGTTGTTGGTTCACTTGCAACACGTTTTTCAATTCCTCGTTTAGATTTTTATTCTTGATTTCCTCTTCCTTTGATCGATTTCGTAGTTCATCACCTTTTCTCTTGTACGCAGAAATCTCGTCTCTGAGCGTTTCAATTGTTTTGTCTCTTTCCTTAAGAGTTTTTAGTAAAGTGTTTTCACGATTTCGGAGATAGGAAAGCTCCGAGGATAAGGTCTGTTCTTTCTCTGCTGCCTCTTTTTCCAACTTCCCCTTACTCAACCTCAGTTCTTTTAACTTAGCCCGGAGAGCAGCAATTTCGCTTCTGCTATCATTTAACTCATCTGAAAGACTTTGGATTTTAGTGTGAGTCTCAACCGAAATTTTTTCACGTTCATTTAGTTTCTCTTTGATATCACGTAAGTCTTCCTCATCCTTCTTTCGAGATACAGTTTGGCACTCCAATTCTGTTTTCAAAACTTCTATTTGCTGTTTAGTGTCAGCAAGTTCGCTCTTCAGGACTTGTATCTGTATCTGAGCCTCAGTTAAGCTCTGTTCCTTTTCTTTCAATTGCTTTTTTAACGCATTTCTTTCGACATCCGAAATTTCTAATCTCTTCTTCAAGTTATCTTCTTGTTCAGTTAAATCGGCTACTTTGTCTTTCAGTGTTTCCTTAAGAATGGTAAGTTGTTCTTCCCATGCCTCCTTTTCAAGAATTGCTCGATCAAGCTCCTCTTGCAGTTTCTTTTTCTTCGTTTGTAAACCTTCGAGAATTTCTTCTAGTTCTTCTTTATCTTCATTGGCTTCTTCTAATCTGTAAAGCAAATTCGCACTGCTTTCTTTTTCCTTTTTAAGCTGATCTTCTGTCACTTTTTTATCATTGTGAACAAGCTTCAATCGTTTTTCTAACTCTTTATTTAAATTTTCTAGTTTTCGTTTTTGGTCTTCGTTTTTGTTCAGAGATTTATCAAGACGCTGTTTCTCCTCGGCTTTGTTATCTACCCATCTCTTCAAGGTATTGTTTTCTTTTTTCAGTCGTTCCCCAGAACATTCAAGATTTCGAATTTTGTTTTGTTCTTCCTCTAGTTTCTTTTTATATTCGAGAGTTTCCTGAGTAGTTTTTTCGAATTGAACTTGAAGGTCTCGCAACTGGTCGTTCAGGGACACAGAATCTTCCTCTTGTTTCTTCTTATCCTCCAGTTCTCTCTTAAAGACAAGTTCCTGCTGGCGTGTCTTGTCATAATTAAGCCGAAGCTCGCGAATTTCTCCCTTTAAGGCTTCTAAGCTCTCCTCTAGCATCTCTTTCTGACTTTCTGTTTCGGTAATTTTTGAAAGAAAACCTTGTTTCTCATCCTGTGCACGTTGCAAAGATTTGTTGAGTTGGTCCACCTGATTTCGCGTTTGACGCAAGTCTGACCGCGCGTCCAATGCTTCTTTTTTAAGTTCACCGACCAGTTTTGAGCCTTTCTGGAACATCTCCTCTTTTTCGTCTTTGAGAATTTCTAGTTGTTGTTTGAATATATCTCTAGCTTCAGTAGCTGATCGTAGATTCTTGTAACTTTCTTCTAAAGAATTATGAAGTTGACTTATTTCGTGTATACTAGATTCCACTTCCAACTGGTGTTTCTTTTCTTCTTTCTGTAAAATATCCCTTTCTCTCTTTACGGTTTCGAGCTCTTCTTTAACTTTGCATAAAGACATTTTGAGGTCGCTCACTTCATTATTAAGTTCAAGTTCAACACTTTTTCTGAGGAGGTCTTGCTCTGTAATTTTTAGGGATAAGCTTGATTCTTTTTCCAGCGATTTGTCCAAATCTTGCTTCGTTTGCAATAGCGTTTCTTCAAGGTTTTCTATTTTTGACTTGAGCGTCTGCTCTTCCATATTTCGATTTACAGCTTCGCTTTTCAAATGCTCTATCTCTTTGTTTACTTTATTCATTTTGCGAACTGTTTCCTTGAAATTTTCCTGCAAATCGTCTTTGTTTTTGATTTCTTCATCAAGATTTTCCCTCAATTTTCTTTCAGTGTCTTTTGTTTCTTGTATGGTTCTTGCCATTTGACGGCAACGCTCTGTTATATCACTTTCTTTTTCATCCAACTTTGCGATTTCCTCACTTAAGCATTGAAGCAAGATCTTCTTGTCGTTAAGCTCTTGTTTTCCTTCAATTAACTCTTCTTTAACAGCTTTCAACTCTTCCTTCATTAGCAGTTTTTCCTTCGAGTGGTTTTCAATATGGTCTTTGAAGTTAGACTGATTATTGTCAAGCTCTTGCTTCAGTTTATTACATGACTGACTTAACTCTGCCTTTTCACTTCTTTCTTTCTCTATTTCTTCCTTCAAGCTAATTAAACGTTTTCGAGCGTCTTCAAAATTATCCATCTTCCTTTCGTTCAGCTGTAACATTTCTGTTAAGTGTTCGCGTTCTTCGTTAACGCGGTCAACAGTTCCTTGTAGCTCACTAACAGTTTCCTGTAGCACTGCTTTCTCTTGCAAAACATTTCCAAGTTGTTTTTCTAACTCCTTATTTAATGTTGTTAAGACTTGACAGCTTTTGACAAGTTCGTTTTTTGTCTCTTTTACTTCAAAAGACTCGGTCTTCAGATCAGCTAATGACTGATTTAATTGTTGTAGGTTTTCTCGCAGTTTTGACACTTCCTCAGATCCCATTTCTAACTTCCTTTCCAACTCGTCTCGTTCAATGGCAATGTTCTTTAGAGATTCGGCTAGCTCATTATGCTCTTGCTCAGAATGATATTTTAAGCTGTCGTACTCCGAATCAATCTTACTTAATTTAGTCTCTAGATTATCAATAGCCAATGCCATGATTTCAAGCTTTCTAGTAAGTTTCTCTTTTTCTTGAGACAGCTGGTCAATTTCGTCATCCATGTTTTGATTCTCTCTTGTCAACTTTTTCATCTCACTCGCAAGTCGTTGATTTTCAGAAGAAACGTCTTGCACTTGTTTTCTCAATGATTCTTTTTCTTTTGATAACTGTTCAATTACAGACTCTAGTTCCCGATTTCCTTTATCAACGGAATTTAGCTTTTCGGCAGTTGTTCCAACTTCTTTTTCAGCGTTTTTTATTTTTTCGTGCAAATCTCGAATCTCACCTTGCAGTTTTACACATTCCTTTGATATATTTTCAAGTTTGTTTTGCAACTTGCCCTTCTCTTCCTCCAAATCATTCTTTATCTTTTCTGATTCTTTTATTCTTTGCTGAAATTGGTCGTTTAACATATCTTTCTCCAAGGACATATTTGTCAGTTTTTCACTTGCTTCTTGTTTTTCAACAATCGCTTCCTCAAAAGAGGTTTTCAAAACGTCCAGTTCTTCGCAGACCCTTTCACAGTTGCCTTGAAGGGCTTCAAGTGTATCTTCTTTGCTTTTCAGCGAATTTTGGAGATTAGTTTTTTCGGATGATATACGTTGGAGTTTGCTCTCAATCACTTCTTTACTTTCTGTAACGGATTGAAGCAGCGCCCTTAGTTTAAGATTTTGCCCAGAAAGGTCTGATAATTGTCTTTTCAAATTTTCATTCTGCTGCACTTGGGAGTAACCTTCACTTTCAGTCACATCACCAGATATTGAACTATTTGATCCAACTGCTTCGAAAAGTTCCACTTGTTCACAGCCATAAATGGGACTTTCGACAACTGAAACTTCTGAGTCATTGGCTCCACTGTAGTTATCCAGAAACTGCTGAAGATGCCTTCGAAGCTCCAGATTTTCTTTAGCTAGCATTTCGGCCGCGTTTCTAAGTTCAGATTCGGCTGTCAGCGCCTCATCGTTTTCAAGAGCAGCTTTAGCAAGGTTTGCTTTCAGTACTTGTTCCCAGTTCATCAAATCTTCAATTTTCTCTGCAAGTTCGTTCCTTTCATTGATCAAATCTGCTACGAGTTCCTTCATTTCATCTCTTTCTTTCTGACCTTTCTTAAGGGAGTCTCTCAACTCAGAGTTCTCTTCATCAAGTTTATCGACTTCTTCTTGCAGTCCTCGAGCCCTGTCTTTGTATTTTACCTCTGATTCAGATAGCAACTCGACTTCATTACGAGCTGTTAACACACCTTCTCTTAAAGCGTCTCTCTCTTCAGCAACACGATACAAGGAGTCTCTCAGGGCCTTGTTGTCATTCGATGTTTCATAGAGAGCTTGACTAGTTTGCTGTTGTTTCAGAAGAGCACTGTCTAAGGCGTTCTGTAACGCTTCTTTACTCTGGTAAACATTCTCCAAAGCTTCTGCAAGATTTTTCTTCTGCTGTTTAACTTCGTCAAGCTGTTCGTTAATGACTTCCTTTTCATCGGTCAGACGAGTCAGAAAACTCTTCATCTGTCTTCTTTTCTCTTCTGTTTCTCGAACGAGATTTTGAAGAGACGATTTCTCCTTCCGCGCGCTTTCCAATTTGGAGCTGATTTGCCTGTGCTCACTTTGTGTTGCCTCCAAAGCTTTCCGCATTTGTTCGAACTCTTTAGTTACTTTTCCTAATGATATATTAAAACATTCTCCAACCTCAGAAATATCTTTCTCTTCCTGAAAATCATCTGTTTTAATAATGTTTAAATTCTCATCTTCAGTACTTTCTGTTTCGATAATGTCAACAATTACATCCAATTTGTTGTTGAAAAATCTAAGTTGCTTTTCCATGTTCCCAAGCTTTTGATGTATGTCTTTATTTTCTGCTTCAAGATCGTCGGACTTATCACACAATAGCTTAAGTTTCGTTGTTCTTTCTTCAAGTAGAGAATCTAAAGCTTTCTTTTGATTTTCTAAAGTTATCTTTTCTTCTGTCAGCTCTTCAATATTATCTGTTAAATCCTGTTTTTCGTCATGCGCTTGCCGTAAACATTCACGTAGTGTTTCACCATGTTCGCCTTCTCGTTGCACTTTGTCATTCAATAAAGACCGTTCTCGTTGTAACTCCTGCACGTTCTTTTGAGTTGCGTTCAAGTTATCTCGTAACTTTTGTTTCTCATTTTCAAGCTCTTGAACAAACTGCCGCAAGTTCCTTAGTTGTTCTGCTTCTGAATCCATGTCTTTCATTTGCTCACAGCTCGTTTTATTGCTCTTTTCAATATCAGGAGACTTTACAGATGCATCAGTGGTGTCATAATTTTTAACATCAGCATTTTCACCGTTTGCAACTAAGCTATTTCTTGGACTTACTGACCCTTTATTTTCTTGAGGTGAATTGTTCAATTCTTCAATCTGCTGCTCTAATGTCTCGCATCTTTCAACTTGATTAAACAACGAACTCAGTAGACAAGCTTTTTCTTCTTCAAGGACGCTTTTTTCATCTTTCAAATTCTTCGCCAAAACCTCCAATTCTTTCCTCCGAGATTTCAAGTAGTTAATTTTCACACGAAGCGATTCGTTATCTTCTCGAAGTGTCTCATTTTCGTCAAATACATTTTCAGATCTTTCATCCACTGTTTCCATGACGTCTATGCTCATTGCACTTTCGGACACTTTTCGTTCTTGCTTTGCTCTTGTGCCAGTGTCCAAACCGTCCGTTGGGCTTTTAACTGGTCGGCTTTTCGTTCTCATGATAACCATTTCTCGTTTCATTTTCACGTAATTTTCTTCGATGTCTCTCCTCTCCATCTGCAGCTTTCTTATTTGGTATCGTTGGTCTTCAATAAGATTTTTGCAAGATTTCATTTCGTTTAGCAGGGTTCCTTTATCATCCAGACAATGTTTGTTCTCCATTGCTGGTAGTGGTTCCAGTTCACTTAAGCTGTACTTTCTACTTTTATTAATTTGGATTACCTTTTCAACCTCGGTCGATAAAAAGTCAATAGCCTCTTCTAAGGATTCTTTCTTCTCAATTTCATCAAGAATAGAATCCAAAATGCAGCAATTGTCTTCTTTAAGCTCTTCCAACACTTGAATTAATTTTTCGTGTTGTTTTTCTGCAGAGTCCAGCCTTTTCTCCATTTCTTGGTTGAGCACATTTAACTGTTCGATTTCATCAATGCTAGAGTCAAGTGCGTCTGTAAGTTGACGCTTCAAATTATTGATCGTATCTTCCTGACCTCGTTTTTCTTCAATGAGCCTTGCGTTCTCTTCATCTAGAATTCCATTTTCATTTTCTAGTTCTTCTGTTTCTTTCCTCAGCTCTTCCAGTTCTTTCTTTAGCTGTTCGTAATCGTTGTTTTTGACTTGCGGTAACCAATTCTTATTGACAATACCAATTTGACACTGGGTGGAAGCATCAACCATTTCATCTTCTTTCTGAGTTCCTTTCTTTTCATTTTGTAGTTTCATGATGGCAGAAAGGAGCATTTTTCGCTCTCTTCGGAGCTGACAAAGTTCCTTTTCTGTATTAAAACTTCCTTCATCGTCGCAATCTAGTACTTCAGTGAGCGCAAAAATATCGTCTTCACGTTCGACTTTTTCCGCCAGTTTTTCTCGGATTGTTTGCAAACGTCTTTTCAAATCGCCATTTTCCTGTTTCAGTTCCTTGTTCTCACATTCCAATTTACTGTCAAGAGATTTATTCTGGCTAGCCTGTAACTGTTTTACGTCTTCGCGATATTGAAGTTGACATTTAAGAAACTGGACTTCTTTTAACCATTCTTTCTTCTCCTCTTCTAGCTCGCACTTTTCCTGTTTCAGTATCTCGAGTTTGTTTTTAAGTTCTTCTGACGATATTTTCATCTTCCTCTTGCCGTTACCCACATGCACATCCCCTCTACTTAATGTCTCTTCCAGCTCCTCTAGCTGATTTTCCAGTCTCTTGATTTCACTTTCGATAGAAAAAGTTCTATTTCTTATTTCTCGTACAAGAGCTTCAGATATGGGGGAAGAGAAATCCGCCTCTTTCCCAAGCGTGGAGTGAAGGGACTCAAGCTTTTCGTTTAATGCTTTTCCAGATTCAACCATTTTGGAAGTTAAATGCCCTAGGTCACCTCCACATACTACCCGATACTCATCTCTTGGTTCAGTGTTGAGTGTGTAGCTGCTGTGTCGATTATCAGGGTCCAAGCTGCTG